>NW_019104501.1:80020-153576 GCF_001995035.1 Momordica charantia | reverse complement strand
GGTGGAGGTCGGAGGTGCGCTGATCGAGAATTTCAAGGTAGCCGGAATCGCGAAGCCATGAATCGAAGGCGCCGTCTGGAACGCTGAGGGAGAGTGGGTTGGATGAGAAACTCATTGCTAACGACAAAAACACGGATTCAGAACAAAACAGACAAAAAGGATTATATTGCAAGATCAAAACCCGAATTGGGTTTGTGTTTAAACTTATAAAGTTCGGATTTTTTTGTTCTTCAATTTGCAGAACTATAGTCTACATATATATTTTATGGAGGGTCTGTCGATTGTGTTTGAACCTTCCATTATTATTTTAATCTATCTTATCAATGTTATTGTCATTCTCAACACGAGAGTATGATGTATTTATTACCCAACTGGATTAAAATATATTTCATCGATCTTTGAATGCTAAAAAATAAAAAAAGAAACACACATATATATATATATCATTCCTATTTAAATGTTAAAATTTATGAAATATTTATTTCGCAAAATAAACAAAAAGGAGAGAATTGATAGTTTGATAAAATAAGGTGAGACGAAATTTTATAAATAGCTTAAAATGACAATGAACATGTAATTTTATATTATTTCAACTATAGTTTTAGGCGAATAGACATGTCAAGTTATTATTTAGTTCATAGTGTAGATAAAAATCACAATTCAAAAATTAATGTTTTAATTAGAATTTAAATTTTCTCTTTCTAATGATAGGATATATCAATAATAGATATAACATACGAGAATGCAAATTGGTAGAAAACAAAAACAAAGTCAAATATCGTTGATATAATATTTTTTATATTAATGATATGATATACATGCTAGTTATAGTACATTATTATTAATAGATAACAAAAGTTAAATACCACCTTTATATCTTTTTCATTATTAATAAGGTATATTAATAATACATCCAATAGCAAGATCTGTTTTAATCTTA
The DNA here is from genome assembly GCF_001995035.1 of Momordica charantia. The sequence continues at coordinate 152,636 of NW_019104501.1, read as the reverse complement.
CTATTAAATTTCAAATTTTCATATTTATTATCAAAGCACGAGTAAGAAATTTAGAAAAAAACAAATGTAGTTGATTTAAATGATTAATTAACATGCACGGATTGGTATAATAGAATTAATAATTTTTACACGGCATAATAATGACCCCATGATACCTCATTTAAGCTAAATAAAAATATGGTTGTCAAAGTGAACATAGAACAATAATTGACATATATCTCCTTATGAGTTCGATCTCCCAATCTCAAATGTTGTACATAAAAAAATGACTCGACAGTAATTGTCATTTGTCTCTCACTAAGAGACCTTAAATTCAATAATTCAAAAAATTATTTAAAAAATAATTTATTATATGGACTAATCCAAACTCGATCTAACTTTGATTCATTGACCTAATCTAGATTAGGTCATGGACCTAAGTTTTTTAGTGGTAGAACGACAGAAACAATAGTTGAAATCTGGATCACCCATCATTTCCTTCCCCCATCACTTGGTCTGATGGGATTTGAGATCGAAGTCTTAGTTCTCCGACCCTCTTTGAAAAATCAAGAGTTAAAAATTTCTAAATAATAGATACAAAATTTATATACCCTATAGTTTTTTTTTATTTTTTTAAATATTTGTGAAGACAATTTGACTTTCTTTAAGTTCAAATTCTCACTGCCATAAAATTAAAAAAAAAAAAACCTTAATTCATTTTAATCAATCATTTAAAAATGTTTGTTTTAGTATCTGCCCTTCCAAAATTGCTGCTTCATAAAAACTCCACAAATATTATTCTCAAATAGAACAACACAACAGAAGATTACATTTTACGAGTGCTACCTTCCACTCCATAACCAGAGCAAAGAGACCAAATAAATGGCGGCCATCGCCGGAAAACACGTCAAGAACTTTTCCCACTTCATCGGCTCCGCCATTCGCATTCCCCTGTTTCCTTTCTCTCGTCTTCTCCCTTGCCCCTTCTCTTCCACTCCCCATAAAAGACCACAGCTCTTGATTTCCCCTTCACTCATTACGCACTTCTCTTCTTCATCCATTACCGATTCCGCCTCTTCAAACTATCTTTCCGTCCGCATCCGCTGCCGAAAGAATTTCGTGGTGAGCTGCGTTTTTGTTTGTTTCCATGTGGAATTTGTGTTTGCCTGCTGGGCTTCAAATTTTTTATTGATTTCTAGTCTCTCAACAAGTTACAATTAGCATATATGTGTTCGTTGTAAGTTGCTTGTATGACTTGAAAAACTTCAGTTGAAGTAATCAAAGGTATCGACTCTCAACAATTTACTTCTTCTTCTGGTTTAGCAAGAATTACTAAGACATACAATTGGACTAGAAGTAACCAGGAAACGAAATCGCTAGGGAGCTTGCAGGATTACTGAAGCAATGAAAGTTGAGTAAACTTGAGCTAAAGAGGAATTTTCTGTTGGGCAGGATTTGCTTTCAGAAGCTCTGCTAAGTTTTGGTGCGAGTTCTACTAGTGTGGATGAAGAACATGTTTCCAGCAGCTCCCACGAGGTGGTGTTCTTATGCTTGATAATCTTGGCTCTCTACCTGTTAACTTGATTTGGAATGCTTTGCCATCTTCATTATTGTGAAGATTCTCAATTGATGGAAACTAAAGATGTAATGACTAATCTACATTGTGCAGATATATGTTGACACAACATTCCCTGATGGTGAAGATGTAAGTAAGTGCATCTCATATGCGGCTGATTCTGTAGGCTTGAAGGAGATACCCCTATACGAAGTCACAATTGGTGAACAACATGATTGGTTAAAGAAATCCCAGGTTTCCTTTACCTGTATATTCCTTTTTTCCTTTTTTGTTTGAGTAAAGAATTGTTGGGCTAGAAGCCTAGAATATCAAACCATCGCCTTTATCCACTTGAGCTATGCTCGGTTTGGCACCTGCTTTTCCTTTCATTGGTTGGCTGCATGTTATTGGAACAAGCTCACCTATTTGATCAAACATGTTTCTCGGTTATTAAAACAAGGATAAGGCAGTGCACTCAGCAAGGTTGATGTTCAGCAACAGTTTCACAGTGTGATGAACTTGAATATTCCAAATTCAATTACTAATTAATTATATTTCCCATGCATTACAGGAATCGTTTCATCCAGTCAAGGTAACTGAGGGACTTTGGATAGTGCCTGAGTGGAGAACTCCCCCGGTATTGATCTAAGCATCCTCTTTCAATACTTGTTTACATCCATATATTTATCAATCTGAAATTGCAGATTGTCATCCGTGTATTTTTCCTAGAAGAAAAAATTTCATTGATTTCCTCCATTTGTACAGGATGTGCATGCAACAAATATAATTCTAAATCCTGGATTAGCATTTGGAACAGGGGAGCACCCAACTACAAAGTTGTGTATATTACTGCTGCACGGCTTAGTGAAAGGAGGAGAATATGTCTTGGACTACGGCACAGGATCTGGCATTCTTTCAATTGCATCGCTAAAGGTACAGTACAATATCCAAAATAATGCAAACAAGCTCAAACTTCAATGATGCCTGAAACAACTCCCATCTAATTTTATTAACATATATAGCACATGGTGCTTTTCACGAATGTTATGAAAAAAAAAGTGGCTCTAGCTGGCTTGGAGTCTTTTAGAAGAAGAGCGTAAAGCCGAGTTATTGCAGCAAGTGCAATGAAGATGGTGAGGGAATATATTTTACCTACGAGGTACAGGTATTGACTGTTTTGAAATGGTCGTTATCGATGAGGCAATGGGTTTTCTCTGGGAGCAGAGTGATCGATAGCAAGAGAGGCAGATACAGTACTGGATTTGATCTAATTGTGCTCAGCCAGAGGCTACCCTTGAAATAGTTCATATCTTATGCATGTATTGTGCCCGTACACATCTAGAGTTGCCTGTAAACTTCTATGCATGTGATTTCATTCTCTTTTACTCACACCTTGACTCGAAGTGACATATTATTGAGTAAGCCAATGAATGTCCATTAAACTTGATATATGATTGCAAATGCAGCTTGGGGCTGCCTTATCTGTTGGCGTCGATGTAGACCCGAAAGCCATTGAATCTGCACAGCAAAATGCTGCTCTGAACAGTGTAGAACCTGAAAAATTGCAACTGCACCTGGTTCCTAGTAATATTGCAGAACATAAATTTAGTGAAACATACATTTCTGGAAAGGAGAACTTCGACATCGTCATTGCAAACATACTTCTAAATCCTCTGCTGGAATTAGCAGATCATGTTGTCTCTTACGCCAAACCCGAGGCAGTTGTTGGTCTCTCTGGTATTCTATCCGAGCAGGTATCTTCTAAAACCATTGATCAAAAACTAACTAGAAATTTTAGCTTATCTAAGAAAGGGGATGTTATGCCCTAAGCTAGAAAAACCAAATTTCAGAAAGTACCGCAACTTTCAGCATGTGAAGTATTTCATCTATTGGGTAATTTGTGCTCAGTTAATATTAGGTGTAAATTGAGGTTTTGACTTCTCTAGCTGGGCTAGATCTTATATTCTTGTGGTCTTGTACATATACAGGTTCCAGATATTATAGAACGGTATTCACAGTACTTGGAAGGCATATCAGTTTCAACTATGGATGATTGGGCCTGTGTGAGTGGCAGAAAGAAAAGGTTGCATTCAGGCAGCTGAGAAAGTCGTCCACTCAGCCATTTCCACAACTTCAACAGAAGGATGATAATTTGATGAAAGCAGCATGGAATGAATATCTAGCACAATACTCAGGAAAGTCCTGCAATTTCTACAGGCCTTCTGTGTGGTTGGTTGCCTGCTCTAATTTGACAACGGGGAGAGGTCAAGGAAATAAATAAGAAACGGGTCACTTTGGACCTGTTTGATAACGTTCCTGTTTTTTATTTCTTGTTCCAGATCCAATCCCTCTCCAAGGCTTCAACCACCGAGGATCATATTCAGTCTCCACTAATGCAGAATTATGAAGGCAAGAAAACTGCTTCTAATTCTAGTTTTAGCCATATTGTAACTGTGACTCAGTGTTGTTGAGTATTTAACACTAATCTGGTGTTTGTAAAATATAATTTATTAACCACTCGGTGAAACTACTAATATAAGCTCTTAATTGACAATGCCACCTTAGTTTAATGTGTCTCCAATTGAAACTTTGCCACCTCAGGATTTGAAATCATCAAATCCAATTCTCTTTCGATGTCTCTCGAAAAAAAAATCAATTCATGCAGATTGAAACATTTTATTCATCAATTATTATCAAATATAGTATAGAAAAAACTCCAAACTTATTAAAATCATGAATCAAACATCTATATATAGTGACTTGGGAAGAGTTAAAAAAACCCCTGAAAATGAAAACATAGTTGCATAACGAATTTGTTCACAATGATAACATATTATCAAGAACAATTTAAAAAACAAGATTTAACATGTCTGAATAGTGTTGGAATATAAATGTTAACTCTGATGGTTAACTAAAACATGCAGTTACTGAAGAATCGAGCCTGCCTCCATCGTTAAAGACAAGATTTCGTTGAGATCCATGGTTAATAAAATATTCAACTTGCAAAAAAATCCATAATATGTTACAAGTAAAATCCACAATATATTCAACTTAAATCTAAACAACTTAATCCATGAAATAAAACAATCTCATCCGTATCTCGTTAAAGTAATTTCCTCTCTCACTCTCTCCTCACCCCTCAACATCCCCCTTCCTTTTCCCCTACATAGCCAGCCCGAGCCTCCATGATCTTGAAACTTGCTAGTGATTTAAGTACAAATCAAACCAAACCAAAAGCACCCATGCAAGTTCTAAAAGATAGAGAAAGAAGAAAGACTTAGGAGCCGGAACCGAAACCAATCTTAAGGCTTAGCACCAATACTTAGAGAGGACACCACTTAGAGGTTTGAGTTTATTCACAAGGACATGATAGAATAGAAGGTGAAACTAATTGTGATCATCAACTCACCTATACCAGGTTTTGGCATCACAAGGAAAACTAAATAAGAAGGCTTTGTAAACACGAGGATCTCGTTAGATCAAAAGATCATTTTGATCATTGTTATGGAAAGAAAACAGCTAACAACTTAACAGACATAAATATCCACAATTGACTTCCCTAATTACTGTTCATGTTTTAAGGCTTATGGATCTCCTTGCTAACGAAAGTGATCAATGAACAGGAACATCCTATATTGACTGCATAATCACGGATCTTGTGTCACCGCTTGAGTTGCCTCCTGGCCAAAGCAGGAGCTCTCTTCGGGATGTAGACCTTGTAGTTCACCTGAAATGAATAATTGCAGATCCATGCTAAGAAGTTCTTGATAAACTAGTATCATTATACTTACTGTTGAATATATAAATTTTAGTCAATATTCTCACCTGCACCATTTCACCACCTCTCATCACGGACATTGTTTTCTGTTCAAACTGTGAGCCTTCCCCACTCTCATGTCTGGGCTTATTCAAGCTATTTTCTCCTGAAAAATAATTAAGGGAAGAAGAAGGCTTGTGAGCTGAAGAATCGAAACCATTAACAATGTTTTGATCATCATTATTCCTCGTCTGGATCTGCATTTGAGCAATCTCATCTACACCCATGTCAGATATAGATGGCTTTGTTTGGATATATTCTTGAGGAGCAGATGCCTGCTTTACAAGGAAATCAACTTTTGAGTCGGGTCTCAAAGCTGCATAAACCAAATTGCTTCTGCTAGTTGTAGAACAAATATCTGCATCCACCTTCTGGCAAATATTGTCATTTACGGCCTCCTGGTCTAATGAAGAAATATCCTGCTTTAGTTCATTCATACCATTGCTTGTACTGGAAATCTTACCCAGGTTCTGTGAAGAATAGATAGGATCATGCGTAGATGCAACTGCTGAATCTATCGCATTAGTAGATTCAACACCATTCTCCTCAACTATCATTGGGTTTACCGCATTCCCCCCACCTTGTCCAGAGAATCCCTTACCATTTATCTCAGCATCATCCCTAGGGGACTTAATGCGAACTGAATTAGAGACAGGAGAGTACAATTGCTTCGCATCATTACTATTATCAACTTGGCAGTTAGCAGAAGTTTCTACGTTCTTTGGGGGCACCCCTTTGAACTTTCTTAGGTTTTCCAGAGCCCTCTGTCTTAAAATTGACTCCAAATCAATACAATTTATCCTGTCAGTATTTCCAGAGCCATTATTTCCTTCATTTAAAGGATGGTCATTAGTTACTCCTCCATGGTTATTGTTGCTTCCCTCATTTTGAACTCCACCATCCTTTACAACCAAAAAGTTTCTAATATCAGGTATAACCACTTCTTTTTTGTTTTCTACCTCTGATGCCTCATTAGATGTAACACGATCTAGTTCTCTTTTACTCATCCCATCGTTACTGTCCATATCTCCAAAAGAAGGGTGGTCGTCATCAGGATGATGCATGACCTCTTCTTGTTGTTCATTCCCATCAAACGTCTTTAATTTGTTTTCCTCTCCTACTACAACAATTACTGATCTTAATCGTCTAAAGTTGTTCTCAACATAACTGCCATCCTCAACCTCATTCTGATAATCACTACCTTCACTACATAAAGAGCATGGTGAATGACTCTTTGACCTGTATCTACTTCTTTCAGTCTTCCCCCTATTTCTTTTTCTCTTTCCAGACCTGCCCCTATGCCTATCAATTTCACTCTCATTGCTGGTTGTACTCCCATCTCCACAAGTTGAGCAGCTCAAAGAGTCCCTACTCGTGGCACTAACACTCACATCTCTTCTACGCTTCTTCCTTTTGTTGGTCTTCTTCACCTCGCAACGGTCGTGTCTCTTCGAATGCTTCCTCTTTCTGGGGTGAGGAGATAAATCCCTAATTTGATCATCACGAGATCGCTTCTTAGCTCTCTTTTTACCAGGCTTTGCATTCTTTAGCTTATTGGATCGAGATCTTCCTACTTTCTCATCATCCTCAGAGCTAGAAGAGGACAGTGAAGTTGAACTTTCAAAATCAGTGTCAGAGCAAGAGGGAGAATCGTGGCGATACCGCAGCTTCTTGGACTTCAATTTCCTACTACTTCTATTCTTTCTCCTACTTCTCTTCATGGTTCGAACCAAAAAAACAAAACAAAACAAAAGTGGATGCAAATTTCATTTGCATCGGCATCAAAGCAAACTTATATGAGGTAAAAGAGGGAAAAGAAAGAGAAAGTGAAAACAAACAAAAAAAATCATATCTTTAATGCGACCACGATGCCAATATTACATTTTCCAGTTGGCTACCAAGAAAAAATAAGTGAAGACGAAGAGGGAACCCTTTTACGCAAACTCAAAGTTCATGCAAATGAATCAACGAATAGAAAATTTCCCACATGTAATTGTCAGGTCAGAAGCCAAATTATAGCGTAATCTTTGAACATTACCCAGTGACTAGGCAGAAATTTCGACAAAAGAGGGGGAAATAAAGACAAATCCAATTGACATAGCAACGTAGAGAACACATTCGGCGAGAGAGAGAGACAAAGAGTACCTGGGATGAAGAAGTCTTTGAACGCTCCTTCTTGCGGGATTTTCCCATCTGGAACACCTGCAATGCAACTACGACGCCCAAGAAAGAAAAAACAGATGAAAAAAAGAAGAAGAAAAAAGGGAAAATAGAATGCAAAAGAACAAGAATCGGTTTGAATGTGGGAATTAGGGTTTGGAAATTTGAGAACTGGATGGCTTCGAGCTTAATGCAGGGTTGCTCTGTTTTCGGAGGATTTCATCGCTAAGAGGAGGCCTGTTCTTGTTCTTCCTTCGCCAACCCGCGTCCTTCACGCCAAAATCTTTCCAAACTTATTTCGTGTTACATTTCAATAGCTAAGTTTTGCACAAATACCATTCCGCTACCAAATAAATACTTTTTCCTCTTTCATCCTCGGCTACTATTTTCGTGAGGCCTAAACTCTGTTTAAGTTATATATCATATTAAAAAGTCGAAATTTCTATTACCACGTGTCATTTGCCAACGAGCCCATATCAATTTGATCGAGAAGTTATGAGTTCGAATCTCCCACTACACTCGTTGTACTAAAAAAAATACCTACAATCACCTTGGTCTCCTATATTTCAAAATCTAGTACTTTTGGTCATTAACTTTTCGAAATAAGCTTAAATGATCTCTTAGACGTATTTGACTTGGAAGATATCCTTTACACACTAAGGCAATAGGCTTATCACGTGGCACGATCGAATAACATAAATGTACGATAAAACCAACATAGATATTTTCAAATATTTTTATTTAGAAAAAAGTATTTTCATTTCTAAATTTTCGAATATTTTATCTTAATTATAAACTTTACTTGGAAAGTATTTGTACATAAAGGAGGTTTATTCTATTTTGGTGTTTGAAAATTTCAAATATCTATTTTAGTTTCCAAACTAAAAAAAAAAAAACCCTGTTTATCAGGAAGAAATTTGTTGTTCCTTACCCTACTTCACCTTCATTGTTATTTGAACATCAAATTCTACCTCGGACTACATAAGTTCACTAGAGTGGAGCACGTCCGCCAAAATTGACATAGGTTAGGTAGATTATGTAAACACTAACTCGAAATCTCACTTGTCAGATTTCATCGTGGAAGGCACAATCTTTTCCATAGGCGTTGACACAATGTTAGAATTCTAACTCTTCCAAAGTGGTATCTCATTAATGGTTTAGGCCCAAAAGGTGGTCTTGTACATTGAAACCTATGGTTGTGGAATCAAATGCATTAGTATGTAACATTTTCTTTTTCAAGTGAATGGACTCGATCATCAAATTATAGATTATAAGGTCATAACTCTAGTTCATTTCCATCTTAGGCGGAATAGATCTACTATTTTTTTTTCAATTATCCTCCATAGTATCGGATGATCAAGTATGCAATCCTATCTGTGAGATATTACGTTGTTCGAGAAACTTTATATGGTGCCGAAGTAAAGGAATCGTCAAAATATCTATTTTAATCTTCAATTTTCAAAAAGTAATTGTTTTGGTCGTTACTGTTATTCTATTATCTAGTATCTATCTACCAAGTGTCTGCCTTAATCAATCTATATGATCCCAATATATGCACACATCTACATGCTAATAGCCTAATACACATATTTAAAGTTGGATTATTCATATTTTACCTAACAACCGCAATAACCAAAATAGTTATCTTTAAAGGCTTAAATGACTTAAATAGACATTTTAAAATTTAGAGACGAGATCATTAAAGTTTAGAGACTAGAATGCAATAAGCATTATAGTTTAGAGACCATAAATATTTTAAAAATTCAAATACCAAAATAGAAAAATACTAAAAGTTTAGATATCGAAATAGATTTAAACCAAAATTATTTTAGTCCTACACCTACCATTAATCATTAGCAATTTTACCATTAATCTAGATTTTCATCTTTTAAAACCTAACCCAGATGTAAATTCAAATATTGTACAGGATAGGTATACATACCAGTTAGATTTTTTTAAATGAACAAAAAAATATCCATCTACCAAGTTTTTGCTCAATGATTTAATGACAATTCAAATAAAATTTTTATGGAAGTTTAAGAATTAAAACTTAACCTTTGCCATAAAAGATTTAAGAGAGAAAAAAAAATTGAAACTTAAACCTTTGAAAGTTTTTAAGAATAAAAACTTAATAAATGCAAAAGTTAAGAGACCAATAATTATTGACGTCAATAAATTTAAATTTTAAAATTGTTAAAATATACCATTATTCATAAATTTCCATTCTTGAAAATTAAACCATCCTATAAAAATTAAAATTAAAGGTTCATTTCACTCTTTTTTAATGGTTCCGAGGCGAACCTACGAACTTTTATGACTTTTGAGAGGAAGTAGAATTCCCTTAACCTCGGAGCATTTTGACACATTTACAAACTTAAATTAAATCATATATAAAAGATTGAAATGTTAAATGTTCGAGAGGAGTTATCATCGGCCCCTCAGTCTAGTGAAAACACATCAAACATGAGAATAACTCAATAGTTAGCTTCTCTTATCTTATCCAAGGACTTGACCTCGTATTTATTACCTAATATTCTCAAAAAGAAAAACGCAAAAAAAAATACCTAAAAAGTTTACGAACCAAATTGAGTCAAATGGAGCGAAACAGCATCCTCATCTAGAGAACCCTACATTCACATAGTCCAGAGTCCAGACATTATTAGATTATATACAGAACCTGAACATTCATCGTTTAATGATTATTATAGTATATGATATCTAATAACACTATAATATCAAGTCCCTAGTCCTAGTCCTACTTACCTTCATAATATATGGTATCTATATTTAATAACAATATAATATCATGCCCTTAATTATCTTCACTATCACTCATACCAGACCGAGTGTCTATGTAGAAGCCAGTTGAGAATTCAATGTCGTCGATTATCCTCCCCCTGATTCAATAAACGTACAGATAAAAATTCAAGAACGGTTCGAGAAGCAAAAAAGTTTTACGAGTTAACCAACTTGCAGGCAAGAGAATTCGACCTTTCAAGAACGAACTTGCCCTCCTTGTACTTCTGGCTCTTCTCATGTGCTGCCTCCTGAATGAAAGAAATTTATGAGTTATAAAGATCAGGAGCAAATGCATACAATTTTATAGCTGATTATACAAATACTGACAACAACTACATGCATTTTGTTCAAACATCAGGAGCAAATGAATGCAAAATTTATTTTTTTTTGAAATCCGTGTGTCTGGGCAAGCTTGCACGCACCTCAAATAATCATGGACCAACCGCCTGGCAAATGAATGCAAATTTATAGCTGATTATACAAATACTGACACAAAATGCATTTGGTTCCTGTGTGTGGAGGTTATTTGAAAGAGAATAAGAGAGTTTACATATTTCCACCCGACAATTTGTCCACATGAGCAACAAAATATGTCTGCGACAGTATGCAATCCTGAGAGCATCATCCTCTCTTCCAATGCTCCCAATGAAATGTTTATCCTGTGTATGAAGAACTTCATAAAGTAAGTGCTACAATCCCCAACTGAAAAAGGTTTTTTTAGTGATAAGAACATAGTAAACAATATACATTACTATTTTGTATGTAAGAAATGGAAGAAAAAAACGGTTGCTCGCGTCTCCCTTCAATTCAGACTCAACAATTTCCGGAGTGAGGTTATTTGGAGGATCACCTCAGTTGCATGGCTTACATAATGCCCTTCCTAGTTCAGAAATCGACTAAATTTGCTCCACTGAAGGCAATTTCTCAAAAAATATTATGGGCCAGTTGCCCCGCCCTGCTACTCCATGAAGATTCGCACGCTCCCAAAGATGTCAAAGATTTTCACTTATCAAGCAGCTTTCTTCTTACCTAGATGCTTGGACCCAAGACCTTAGAGAACTTCCCTTGTCATTAGGACCCCCCCTTAAGGACATAGACGGGACAATTTTTGGTAAGCCCTTTATTTTTTGGAATTTAACTGACTAGAAACAAATAGTTGATCTGTTCTCTATCTGTTTTTAAGTCGGCCAAATTCCAAAAACTAGAAGCAATTACTTTCAACAATGTTTTTTCCCCTAATTTTTACAGGACTCAAACGTTAATGTATCCACCTTCATCGGATTTGTGCTTACTCTTCCATTACTTTCTCTCTACATACTCTCTGAGCACCCTCTCTAGGCTCTACTCACTTTTACTCTACACGCTCTCATAGAACTGTCGCTATGCAAACTTCAAAATTCCTTTGAACATGCTTTCATCACTATTTAAGCTTGAACCCAATTAGGAAGAAATGCTACCACTGGAATTCTTGGACTAATTTAGAATGCGCGGCAGTTGTTGGGGCGCTGAAACTCCTTGTTCACATTTATGCAATAAAAAATATGCTTCGTATAATCAAAAATTGATAATAGCAAGCATTTAGAATATCTAACTGTCTTTCCTAGCCAGCTCTAGCGGAAAACCTGATCGGTGACTGCCCCTTAGCCAAAAAGTCCTGAATGCTGATGATTACTTCGAATAAGCCCTTATGGAACCAATACCAATATCAGTACTATGGCTTAGCTTTGTCTACCTACGTACTCTACATGAACCATGACTTAAATACATAATGGTCAGCGACAGCGACATTAATATATAAATTAGTCCAATGTGCGAGTGCATGGTAACTGTACTAATAAATCAACGAAGAAAAACAAACAGCAGCTCCGACCAAAAGATAGAGAACTCACGCATAATTGAAAAGGTATGCTTTTCCACGGCGGCAATGAAAGGCCTAATCAAATAAGAGCGAAAAGGATAAGACAAACTTCAGTGAAAAAAAAAGTAAACACACACACACACACACACACAAGGGGCTGTTTGAAATGTAAAACACATTCCTATTCTTTAATGACAAGTTTCAGCGAAAGCATATTTCAACTTGAAATTGTTATCCCGTCTGAGAGTACCAAGACTCTGAAGGGTGATTTCAACTTTTCAAGCTCAAAATCTGGCAGTGCCAGAGAGTTTCAATTATCGACCACTTCCATTTCAATAGCAATCACTGGGAAAGCAGTTATAATCAAGATTCGACGAAGATTATGCTCTGAAAACTAAGATAATTAAGTATCTAAAGCAGCAATTACTCTACAAAAACACCATCAACAAATCATAAAATCGTCGGAGTCCAAGAATATACCCACCCGAGAGGCAAGGTCGTCGGCGAGAGCTAACTGCGTGTTGCAGAACCGGCATCTGTACGACCTCCCTTCCCTTTCAACAACAAAAATCCGCCCCATCGCTCAGCGACACCTGCCCTAGCAGTACTGGTAATCTCTAATCTGTAGTAAACAGAAGTAGTAGCTTGAATCGAGAAAAAATTGTAACCTCGAGAAATTGAGAACCGCCTTTTTCCCCTAATTCCGTCCATCTTCCAGTAGGTGAAGGACACGGATACCGCCATTGTAGAGGTGAGAAGAAGCTGAAGGTCTGGCCCATTGGACACAGAGACGATGGGTTGAATTCTGGGCCCAATGCTCTTTTTTTCTGTTTTTCTTTCATATGGTGATCTTTCAACTTTCAAATATTTAGTCTCTCAATTTTGCATAAAATTATTATTTTGGTCTTCCTCTTTAGTTTTCTTTATAAATTATTTAGCATAAACTTAGCATAGATATATATTTGGATATTTACTATTATTATGGGTGAAATTCTCGGAGCGTAATACATTCACGTGATATTTGTTGATGAGGTCATTAACATATTACAAATTATATGCATAGTAAGATATGACAAGATATTGTATATTTCAACGAGAGAAATGTAGAGCAAGCATATACCTAGTTTACCGTAAAAAGATGTTTATGAACACATAATATATACATCCCTAAGTAGGCGAGAGGGCTTATCCTAGTATAGTCTAGCTTAAAAGACATGTCTTGAAAGATTGTTCACATTCAACCACTCAATAATCAAACGATGCATCTTTAAAGATTAGATAATTGTTTGTGATATATTAGGTATTTAGTCATAGACATAGATGACTAGTTAAACATCCAATCACGATGAAGTAATGATTATCTATCTTCCTGTAGAACAACTCTGATCGAACTTAAAGAATCATAAAATGCTTTCTAAGCATTACACCGATATCCAAATTCTTCTTCGTATGTATTTTTAGGTTCTCATTCTCTATTATTCACATTTATTCATAGAGGTCAAATAGTGTATTGACACGAGGAGAGATCATTTTCGACAATTATTTCCCCATCCAAAAATCAACATATACAGCCAAGAGCAGTTAGTAGGTAAGGTATTAGTTTATAAACAAGATTAATAACTAAAATAGAGAGTATTTAAAAATTAAAAGTTATTTACATAATATAATATCTAAAGTTTATGAATCAATATAAAATAAATTTTAATTTTAATTTGAGGAAGAATTTAAACTAAGTATTAACGTGACTTTGGAGGTTAGTTAAACCATTGAAACTATATTCAAACAAAAGAGAAAAAGGGTGTGACCGCCATGTGTGATCCTTCAAAATTTCCTTTTTTTTTTCAGGTTAAATTAAAAACAATATTCAAATACTATTTTTTTTCCCTATATTTTCTTTTCGTACTTTCGAAACGTTTATTTTAGTCATTGTAATTTAAAAAAATTACTATTTTGATTTCTATTTCCAAAATTTTATACACAATGGGAACCTTTGCATACAAACTTATTGTTACATTTCAAAAAAATTAGCGAGTGAAGTATCATGTTAAAATTTTTATTGAAATAAATGAGATAAAAACAAAAACAAAAAGATCAAAATGTTCATTTATAAGAAGCAAAGAGACCAGGGTTTTGGCAAAATATTCGAATAGAAGTTGTCCTACGTTGGAAAAGTAATGATGGAATGAAGTTGTCCCACGTCGAAAAGGTAAAAAAAAAAAATGTATGTTACAATTATTATAAAAAGAGCTTATAACTTTGAGTTTTAATCATCCAATTAAAATATTTAAATCTTATATATGTATAATAGTTCTAGTTAAGAGAGTGTTTTGTGTAATTAGAATTAAAAATAAAAATATGTGTGATTGTAATAACTTTTCGCTGTATAATTTTTCCTCGTGGCTGTAGTTTTTTCTCCAAGGGGCTTTTTTTCTATAGGAAGACTTTGGAATTAACAAAAATTGAAAAACATAGAAGATAAAATAAACAAAAATGAAATAAAGTCGAAATCATCCAAAGAGAACTAAAGACAGCGGGTCGGTTACCTGACACCCCAACAGAAATGCAGCTTTAAAGCCGCACACGCTCCCAGCCGCCCCATCTCTTTAACAACCGCCGCTGAAATATAAATAAATAAATCGAAATAATAAATAACCCAAAATTAAGAAAAACGCAAAAATACACGTGGCAGGGCTGAATCAAAGTCATCCCCGCGCCCAACTTTTTAGATCTGCCGACGCGCCGGCTTAACTGGTCTGTCTTATTCAGACACCTCACCGCCACAACAGCCGACCTACCCTTTGTTTATCCGTACATACGCTGACGTGGACCCAAATGATTGGGCTTTGCTTACGGATCCAGCACCGCCACAACGCACAGCCGCGTTAAGACGGGTTCCACGCGACGCGGATAATGGGACCCACCTACGAGCCGAGGGGACTGCTCTCCGCCACGTGGACGCATCTCCTTTTGCTGTTGGCCTTAAAAGAACACAATCATATTAATTTTTGAAAAAGAAGATTTGGACTCGTTCGTTCTTCATTTTTATTTATAAAAAATAAAATAAAAAACTAGAAGATTCGCACCAAGATTTTAGTTGATTTATTTATTAATTAATTGTTGTATCGGTTTAGGAGTTTATGAAAATCTATTGCAGATTGATATTTATAAATTACAATCAGTTAAATTGCATTTTTTATTAATAAGTCTATAACTTTTAAAAGAAACTTTAAATTTAAATGGTATGTCTAATGTATATTTGTCTTATTTAAACTAGCGGGTCAAAATTTTAAGTTTTAGTCATGATTATAAACTTTAAATTTTGTATATAATGAGTTTATGAATTTTTAAAATTGTCACGATAAGTTAAAATAGATTATAAACAAAAGTAAAAATATATTAGACGAGGATGAAAGTTTATGAATTTATTTGATGTTTTTTTAAATTCAACATAATTTTAAAAATTCAAACCCAATCATTCTAAGTTCACAAGTTAATATAATATATATTTTGTAATTTACCATTTTGCACAATCCTAAAATATTTATTAAAAAAATCACAAGAGTTTTACAACTTTAATATTAACTTCTCATAATTTATCAATGTTATGATTTTTTTTTCAATACAACAATATATAGGATAAAAAATCGAATCTGAACTATTATGAAGTAAATTCTATATTTAATAGTTATGTTTCTTTTTAATATGGCTGCCGAATCCATGAGTTATTGTTGTTATAATATCATAATATATGTGGTATATTATATTTATTTATTACCTATGGTGGCGTGGCACGAATTTACTTTTGGATAAATAATAAATGTGGAGAAATACGCAGGTGACGTAGTATATGCCGCCTGCAAAAGTATTAAATGTTTTTTGTTGGAGAGAATTGTGGGAGGAACAAGAAAAATTTGAGCCGTTGGATCCGGAACATCTTAAGGACACGTGTCGTGAAATGACAGCCACCACGCCGATCACGAGGGCCGGTCAGATTGGTACAGTAAAAAGGAACAGAAGTGCGCCCCCACGCCTTCCATCATGAACCTGCGCGGTTGCATTTCTCACTTCTCTTCTCATCCATTTATTATTCATTAATTATTTTTTCAATATTATCTTTTATTTTTTAATATAATTGAATTTTTACAATTAAATTAATTTTTATTCTAAACTTTATTAATTTTTTTTTATTTCTATCAAATCAGTCCTTATGTTTAGCTTTTATTTGAAAATTTTGTAAGAAAAATTTATCATAGAAATTGGTATTAATGGAGTTTTTAGAGATTGGTTGAAATTGGTGAGCTACTAACATCTAGTATCCCATTAATTTATTATAACATGTTAATGCAAAATACCAAATTGTGGGTATTGAGAAACAAGCTACGACAAAAAAAAATGATAATTAACCTATTTTAATTAGTTAAACCCTTATTTGTCACAATAATTGTGTATATTGAATAATCATGTGGTAACTGATTTCAAACCTAACTCTTAAATATGATAGTTAAATATGATAGTTTGCATGTATGATAAGTGTTAAAATGATAATTAACATCAAAATTTTAGTTGATATCCTATAATGATCACCTACATGAGTAATTATTTCATATATATTTTTTTACAATAAATATTGTAGGATCAAACTGCTATTCCGTTTGATTAATCGATGTGCACGTAAACTGGTTTAGAGACTACAGATATAATAGAAAAAAACACAATTTCAATAATTATACACTATATATATATTAAGTTTGATATTTGTGACTTGATTAAGAAATCAAATTATGAGTACCACAGTATTCGAACTCTCGCCCACCTATCCAAAAAATAGAAATATTCTCGATCACATTCCCTCGTGTTAAATATATATATATAATACTTTTTTCTCTCTCTCCTGTTATTGAAATGATTTCATTTATGGGCCCCCGCCGCCCCACAACGGCCGACGCGGGCAAGGATAATTAATCGAATCCAATTTATTTATTAAAAAAAAAACTCAAACGACCGACCCAGGGCGGCTCTCGTGCTCCGTGCCGCCCAACGGTGCCGGCGAAACCAGATCTGCTCTAAATCCCAGAAAGTTCCAAGAAAACGAAAGGAATTCAATTAAATAAAAAAACCAAAGCGCAATTGATTTAATCAACAAAAGAAAAGAAAAACGAAATCTCTTCATTCAAAGTGGAAGGAGGAATTCCCTGGTCATGATCTATACAACACAAACATTTAAAACCTAATTTCTTTAGTTTCAATCTCATTCCGGCCGAATATATTTCCTTCAAACCTAAAAATGGATTACGGACGCGAATTAGAAAATTAGATGATCAATTATAACAAAAAAACCGGATCCCTACGCAACTTCTACTGCCGGAAGATTCAGGTCGAAATCCAACGGCCGCGGTTTCCGAGTATGGTTGAAATCAACTACTACAGAGGACGAATCAGAGTCACTCGCTGATCCGCCGGCAACGGCGACGGTGACGGTCCGGTGAAAGTCACTCGTCTTCTCCGCCTGGGCGAACGCGTCGAAGAAGTAAATTGGGCGTGAAATGGCGCCGCCGTCGATGAAGTGAGTGAGAGCCGGATCCACGGGCGGCGGCGCCGGCGACGGGGAGGAGGAGTCGACGGTGCTGCTCTGGCTGGGACTACTGCAGGCCGATTTACGGTAGTGATTTTCGCCGACGAGGACGGCGAACTCGGCGGGAACGGGGAAGTTGGTTTTGGCGTTACCGCCTCGGAATTCACGCGCAGCGGTGTCGTAAGCACGCGCCGCCTCCTCCGCCGTGTTGAAGGTGCCGAGCCAAACGCGAGTCTTCTTACGGGGGTCCCGGATTTCCGCGGCGTAACGGCCCCACGGCCTCTTCCTGACGCCGCGGTAACGGATCTCGGGAGTCACGGCGGCGGAGGAGGATGTCGGCCGATCTCCGGCAGCCATATTGGGCCCAGTTTGGTTAATAAAAAAGAAGTTGTAGAGAGAGAGAATGCGATGAGTTGAAATTTGAGGGAAAAATTAAGGGAGAGGGGAGGGGTTATATAGGAAGGAAATTTAGAAATTTGTAGCGTAAAACGGGAGCGTCTAAATCACGCACACCGCACGTGCCCTCACGCAGCCTTTAAGAGAAAAAAAATTAAAAAAGAAAATGAAAGGAAGCTCAGCCAAAGCTCGGTCAACGAGGCGTTTGACCGACTTCTTGCCGCCGCGCCGCTTCCTCGTCGCCGGTGGGGCCCGCGCGGCGCGTGAGATGCTCTAACGTGGAAGGAGAGGGGAAATTTAAGGTACCTCTCTCTTTCGTAGCTGCTCCTTCAATTCATTATTGGTTTAAATCTTCAATCTTAAATTTCAATTTTAATTCGTTTATAATTAAATTTTTATTTGCCTAACATTAACTTAGGGCAAAAGGAGAGAGAAAATTTAAGGTACGTCTTAAAAAAAAGCCGTGAACTCGAATCTGACTTGTTATACTTATCAAATTAAATTTTTTATTTTTGTTTAAAATTTTCGATTTATAAACTTTTAGGGTAGCTATTCATTTTAATAAACATTTTGGTTCTAATTTATATTTCGTTTTTAACCAATAGATAATATATGTACTCACAGCAAATATAAATAATTGTTTTTTACATCTCTTTTTCAAGGACGTCCTCAAAATTTAAGTTAAATTTTAAAAACTAAAAAACCAGTTTTCGAATTTTTATTTTTAATTTTAAAATTTGGTTAAAAAATCCAAATATATTTTAAATAAAAATTAAAACATACAAAAAATAATTGTAAGCAAAACCCGCATATAATTTATGAAAATATAAAAGTCAAATCATAATAGTCACGCTAAATCGAACCTAAATTATAGGTTTAAAATGTTTAGAGATAAAAATAATTTTCTGAAAAAATTAAAGAATTAACAATTAACAATTTTCTTTCTGGAAGCGGCAGACTAAAATTGGTAAAAATAAAATAAAATTTAAGAGTACATTAATAGACCCACATTATTGCTAAATGCTGTGAAATGAAAATAGTATTTAATTTATAAAGTTTGGAAAGGTGGATTTTGTGGCCACGCGGAGAGGTATAAATAAAGGGGCGGCGGATTCCCAACGGCGGTGGAGATGGATCTGTCCGTGCATCACGTGGCAAGTTTTGTCCCTTGGTGCCACCGGTAACCGGTTAATATTTAGAAAATATACAGAAAAATTGGAAAAAAAAAAATTTTATTTTGAAAGAAGAAAAAAAGGGGAAAATGTAGCAGGTTTCCTGTTTGCGGCGCCGCGTGGGGTCGAACTCGGATCGGATCAAATCGTATAGGTTTTGGAAATTGGAAAGAAAGTCTTACTTTTGCACATCAAAGACTGTACGTTCCCATCCAACGGCTGTACTTCCCTGTACCTTCTGATGCTGCCACGTCAACTCCACCACCATTCATACAAAATTATTACTTAAATTAAATTACACCTTTAATCTTTATACTTTAGGCTTTGTCTCAATTTCATTCTTCTTTCTTTTTCTGAAAAATAATAAAGCTTTTCATTCAAGAACGAGAGATGCCACGTGGACTACATTGGTGATAAGATCCTAGTCACTCATCGACAGTTAGCTTGTGAGCTAAAAAGTTGTCCTTCCTGGAGATATGACTGAACTCAAAATCACCGTAGAAGGAGAAGGCACGGATATTTGAGGCTCAATTTCATTCTTAGAATTTCAAAATTTTCAATTGGAAATTTTTACTGGCCATAAATTTTAATGTTGTCAACAAGCATGGTTAGTTGAGTAGAAAATATCTTCTGATTGTCGCGTAAACAAATGTGACATTATAATTACGGTAAGGACAATTTGTAAAGTTTGAATAAACTATATGGACCAAATTTAAATTTTTTAAATCCTAAGAACTAAATTGAAAGTATCAAGCTACATAGATTAGATTGACATTTTTAAAACCATTAGAAACAAGATTCACACAACGAACATAGAAGTTAAATTTGTAATTTAAACTAAAATTATATAGATATTTTTTAGAGTGGGTTTGGGATGACTTTTGATTTTTAAATTTTGATTTATAAATATTTTTTAAAGAATTATTAATCTAGAATGTATTTAATTAGCTTGCAAGTAATTAGTTGAAGCTGAGCAAAATTATTTTCTTATCTCTACCTGTTTTCTTTTTGCAAGAAAAAACTTATTATACAAGTAAGGAATATATTTTTTTTTTCAAAACACTGTAGAATAAGTGAATGGTATTCAATTTGTCGGAAATTATGCGGTATTTTATGATAAAGTAATTTCATTGCAAATAAATAATCAACCTCAACTACACTTGTCGCCAATACGAATATTTTCTTGCAAGTTTTTAAGGTAAGTTTCAATAATATTCTTAGACGTTCAAAATTAAGTACTATTTTTAATCATAAACTTTATAACTTGTTTCAAAACTAACCATGGTATCTACCAACTATCAAGACGAAGATGGAAAAGTGACATGACAGTGACTTGTTAAATAGTGGTACATATGAGTCTATAGCCAAGTTTTCAAATTTTACTTATGCCCCTAAACTTTAGTATATATTTTCATTATACCTTTATTATTTAAAAAACTTCATTTTAACTATTTCATATCAAAAAGTCGTGAGTTCAAATCTCCATCTTATTAAAAAAAAAAAAAAACTCTTATGAACCGTTGAAATTATTTTAAAACAACCATTTTATTAGCTCTTAAAATGAAAGATGGATTTATGATGAAACAAATTTGAAGATTAGAGTAAAATATTGTTTCATCTTTTCATGATGAAAAAATGTGAGAAACAAAAATTTTTGAGGAGGTAAATAGACCGCAAAGAACATATGAAACTTGGCTCTCATACTTTATTTTATTATTTATTACTACCGTATTCTGAACAGATAAAATATAGAATTAATCTAATGTTTATACGCCAAAACGAGCATAGCTCAACGCGGTAATAGTGAATTAGATCTCTCACCCCCACATTTTGTGTCATGGGAAGAGAAAACAATATTTTACTCCAATCTCCAATTTTATTTGTCTGTTGTCAAATTACTGTATAACGTCATTTTAAATGTGACTAAGATTCTTTGATCTTTTTTACTACTTACCAATAAAATCATAACTTCATCTCCATTTTATGTGAGGAAGCTAATGAAGTTTTTAAATGATAAGGATATAATCCAAATTACATATTTGAAAATTGATAGGTATACCTAAAATCTCACAAGTACCACTATTTTGCAAGTCATTGTCTTACTATTTTAATAGTAAAAGTGAAACTTTTAAAAGTTTAGACGGATTATTGAAATTTATCCCAAAGTTCATGAATATTTCGTGTAATTTAACTATTTTTAATGTTTGGATAAGTGGATTCACTCAAATATTTGAATAAAAAAAACACCAAATCAAAAGTCATATTTGGATCTCAATTGGAATAGTATCGCCATCAAAGTTATATAATTATAGATACTTTCGAGTAAAATTATTTTTTTAGTCCAGGATTTAATTTTAAGTTTAATTTAGTCAAAAGAAAATAAAAACAAAAAGTTACTTCCAATTGCATTTCAAAAGGATTTACACAAATGAAAATACAGTTGAATTGGTTAATTAAAATATTCTACCTTTTACTCAAATGCAGGAGGTTCGAATATTTCCAATTACAATATCGAACTAAGAAAAATAATGCTTTAAAGTTCCACTCATATTCATATATTTCAACTAGTATGATTAATTAGAGACCGTTTTGGTTGAAGTTCTTAATTCGTGAATAATTAACTTTTTTTTTTGTTTTGAATTTCATTAAGTTTAATTAATTTAAATTAATTATAATGTTTAAATGAATTTTATACTCAATCATATTAAATAAAAAATAAATTAATTGATAATAATGTCTGTAATCATTAAATTGTAATAAATTAATAATAATTAATAGACTAATCAAAATATACACTTAATTCATTTTTGTAATTAAGTATTTAATGAAAATATTAATTAATTAGTAATCTATTAAATATATTAAATTACTTAATGTAATTGCTAAATAGATCAACTACTTAACATATATTAATTTGGATTAATTTTAATACTCTATAAATGCATAAAATTGTTGAAAATAACCGCTCAAACTAAATACAAATATCATTTATTTATATGCAAGTTTGGTAACATTTTCATGCAACAACAAACACAAACATCATTTATGTCCACGAAAATCTGATAATATTCCCTTGCCGAAACCGAACACAATTTATCTATGATTTCCAACATCTTTTTTCAGACATGCATTACCTAGAGATATTTTTTAAAATTTTAAACCTAACCACCCCTTGAAGATCTACGTTGTTAGAGCCTAATGCTATATGAAATTAGGAGGGACGTCTCAGCTAAAAAATGAGAATAAAGACTAAAAATATAAAATTAAATTGAAACTAGGACCAAATTATCACATTTACTAAATTCAATGAGGATTACTAGCTGAATTCCCAAGCTAGCATAAATCTCCTCCTTTACTTATTCCATCAAAATTCATTCAAACGTTTGAGACCAATATAATGAGTCAAACTTCAGTTCTTAGGGACTGACTACTAAAGTTTTGACAGATTCGTGAGAGAAACGTAGAAAGAGAAATACTCTTCTATTTTTAAAGGAATGGATTATGGATCATAATGAGTGTCAAAAGCAGAACGATTTGTAATCGAAGGATTCGAGATGAGGTTCAAATTCCCATTGTGGAGGAAGATTACGCGGCAAAATTTCCAGCCAATATTCGAATTAGGGTTCCGATCAAACCTGATAAAATATCTTCTTCCTCACACTCCCGGTTCACACCGGCGCTTCTCCGGCGTCTCCGACCAGATTCATCATTTCCGTGGTCGCGAGGACCCAAATCTCGGACCTCGGCCCAGAAACCATGGAGTTCATCACCCACAAGTGGATGGAAGAACTAGGGTTTCGAACTCGGTTGCTGATTCAGATGAATCGATCGATGTTCTTCGAGATGACCAATCTGCTGTTTATGTCCAAAACGTCCTCAAATTTAGAAGAGATAAACCAGTGGAGGAGATCGAGAGGGCTCTTAATCTGTGCGGGCTTGTGTTAACCGATGATTTTGTTCTCAATGTGCTGGGGAGGCATCGATCGGATTGGAAACCCGCCTTCATTTTCTTCAATTGGGTTTCGAAAGGAGGTGGAGAAGATGAATACTCCCCTGGTTCTGTTATTTACAACGAGATTCTCGACATTCTTGGAAAATTCCGACGATTCGACGAAGTAGACGAAGTGTTTGTAGAAATGTCACAAAGAAAAGAACTCATAAACGAGGGAACTTATTCAGTTCTTCTTAATAGATATGCTGCAGCACATAAAGTGGAGGAAGCAATTGGGATCTTCCACAAACGGCAAGAACTCGGGCTGGAGATGAATTTGGTTGCGTTTCAGTCACTTTTAATGTGGTTATGCAGATACAAGCATGTAGAAGTTGCAGAGACATTGCTGCACTCCAAGAAGCACGAGTTTCATCCAGATATAAAGACGAGGAACATCGTCCTCAATGGTTGGTGTATACTGGGGAATGTTCATGAGGCCAAGCGGTTTTGGCGCGAGATAATCGAATCAAAATGCGAGCCTGATATATACACTTATGGGACTTTGATAAACTCATTGACAAAGAAGGGAAAGTTGGGGACAGCTCTGAAGTTGTTTAGAGCCATGTGGGGAAGGGGTTTGAAACCAGATGTGGTGATCTGCAACTGCATCATTGATGCACTTTGTTTCAAGAAAAGGATTCCTGAAGCTCTGGAGATCTTCAGCGAAATGAATGAGAGAGGTTGTGTTCCAAATGTAGCGACTTACAACACTCTCATAAAACACTTGTGTAAGATTAGGAGGATGGAGAAGGTTAATGAGCTTTTGGATGAAATGGAGAAGGGAAAAGAGAGCTGTTGGCCGAATTCAGTGACTTTCAGCTATTTAGTTGGGTCGTCGAGAGAACCGGAGGAAGTTACTGTACTCTTGCAGCGGATGGAAAGAAGTGGCTGCAAGATGACCATTGACACATACAACCTGGTTTTGAGATTGTACATGGACTGGGACATTCAGGAAAGGGTTAAATCTACTTGGAATGAAATGGAACAGATGGGGTTGGGACCGGACCGTCGCTCTTACACTATAATGATTCATGGGTTGTACGAGAAGGGACGAAAAGAGGACGGGTTGCGCTATTTCAGAGAGATGACATTGAAGGGAATGATGCTTGAGCCAAGGACTGAAAAGTTGGTGAATGGCATGAAATCAAACTGCAAGAAAGGAAAGCCAAAGGAAGATAACAAAGGAGAGTGAAAATTAAACCATCTTCTTTCACAAGATTACAAACTTGGTAAACCTAGAGGGGATCAGCTCTGTTCCTCTTTTTTTTTTTGGGTAATTTCTGTATTATTTAGCTCTGAGTAATTTCTTCTAGAGATTCAAAATGAACTCCAACCTGATGGGACGTTTTAGAATTGTCATAAGATCTATTTCAGACCTATAAATTTGGAGATGAGAACTATTTGTAAATGAGTTATACAGTTCAATGCTTATTGTATTTTCAAGAATTAGAAGTATGTCATTTCAAAGAGCAAATGCAATAGAATTAAAACTTCAATTATAAAAGGTCCGAACTAAATACAAAAATAAAAGAAACAGATGATGGAAAAATGAAAAAAGTTGCCATTATCTACGTCAAAAAAGAATAGAATGATCTTCCCATTCATTCCTCAACCCCGTCGACATCAGGCAGCTGCAGGTGAAGCAGGGGCGTACCAGCCATGGTGGATTTCTACGGCTTTCTTTCTTCTGGCAAGTCGAGATTTCCGACGTGCAGCAGTGTTTCTGTGCAATGTTCCCACTTTCACGGCTTTGTCGATCACTGAGTATGCCTCTGCAATGAGCTTCTCAATTGAAAGGACTTCCTCTGACTGTGCTTCAGGTTTCTTCTTGAGATCATCTAGAGCTTCCAAAACCTGGGATTGTATGAGAGGTCGCATCAGCATAGAAGTATACAATTAAACCAGTTCTGGAAAGAAGCAGAAAATCTTTTCTTTTTCTTCACAATATGCAAAAGCAAGGACTCAGAGAATGGAAGTTATGCAATGCAAATGAAGGTTATGCCGTAGTTGCATCCTTTAGCAGATAAAAGCTATAGAAAAGAGACCAAGTCGATGCATCCGACAGCAGCATCTCTTTGGAGATTCAATATAAAAAGGAAAGTTATACTAGTGAGAAGCATAATAATAAAAGTCAATCTTTTCTTTTGCTCCAACAAGCAAAGGATGAATTCTTAGATATAAATGGGAATCACCCTCAATCCCCTTCTTACTACTCCGCCTCTCTTGATACCAAGAAATAAACAAATGATAATAAAGAAAAGCAAGAATGTTACCCATTTCACTAGTTAATAAATCAATACCGAGACAGAGCAATTGTAATATTTCATGGTTTATGTAAGATATAAATGCCTACGCCATATTCTAGAGTCTAGACTGAATTTGCATAAGTGAATCCAATTCAGGACTTTTCTTTTTCCTTCTCATTTTGGAAAACTAATGAGCCAAAGGACGATCTATACCATCACCAAAAGATTTAAATAAATTCACAGCCCCAGCCCATTCAAATACCTTAATGGTCTTGAATAAGTTCAAAATTTTGTGAGAGTTAGAGGCTGAAAAAACAAGGGTACCATCTATATATGATTAGTAGAAATTTGGCCTTTACCAGCAAAAAAACCTACCTCTAAGCCCATCATAAAGGATTGTGCCAAAGCAATCTACCACTGGACAATAATACACACACACACACACACATATATATATATTTGGAGAAGAAACGATTTCATTAATGCAATGAAATGTAAGATATACAAAAGGGGAAAGCATCCCAAACCAATGGAGCTACAACAAAGCTTTCCAATTGGTTAAAAGAGAGACAAAACTATAGTGTTGAAAGATAGGAGAGCATTTGATCATTCTGTCAGGATGTTTGCTAGTCCATACCATAAATATATATTTGAAATCAAAACTAAAATCTTATTAGTTTGTTTGCTTTGATGACAGAGAATAATGAAGATCCAAACATTTAAGATAACCATTTCTGATAAATAAGAACTTCTACTAAGATTTTCCTATTACAAAGCATCCAAACCAAGAAGCTATTATTGGCCTTATCAAACAAAATCATACAAAATATACAGCCAACAGTCCACTGATATTGAATACAAAATAGTAAGCACCCCTTAATTTTACAAATTTCATCCGTTCCATTTTCAGGAACAGTCATTTCAGGCATTTGTCTCCAACACTCAATGTAATGACTTCTGTCAGTTCTATCTTAAGGAACACACAAAAGTACTTAACCTCTTGAGTCTTGATTAGCCCAGTTTGTTGAAGGTACTTAAAAATTTCCTAAATGAAAACCACACAGAATTCCACCATTTCCCAGAGGCAAAGATAAAGTTTCTAGGGAAGGGGAGGAGCTGTTGGGACTTGGGCTGTTTGGTTTCACTTCAATAGCCTTTCTACTATAAATACTCCATCAAAGATAAGATCAATTCTGAAGTAAGAGCCAAGAAGCATAGAACTCCAAACTTAATTTTCCACATTATCAACCCATTTGCAATTTCACGAGAGAGATTTCATCATATTCAGACAGGATTCCAAAACGAAACTCCAGTGCAAATAAACCCATCAAATTAGGTACCTTCTTCATCCTGGTTTTGATTTCAGACTTCCGGGCTTTGTTGTAAATACGCCTTTTCTCAGCCTGGCGAGCCCTCTTTGCAGCAGAATCAACCTTTTTCTTAGGAGCCGCCTCGCACACAACAGAGTATCGAAGTGGCCTCTGAGCTTCACTCATCGACAGACACCCTGCTCAAAAAACGAACAAAAAGAAACCCCAAATTTCTTATTTCCTCAAATAATTTCTATATTGTCTTCAGAAACCACCACGAATTAGATTAGAAGAAGATGGAAAACAAAACCCATAAGTAATTACCATTGGAAAAGGCACAGAATGAAAGATTGGAGGAGAAAGTGAGAGATTTGAGGGTTGAAGAGGAAGAGGAAGCGGGGAAAGAGGAGGAAGAAGCATTGAGAGAAAGATTTCTGAATTTAGAAGAGATAGAGAAGCAAGTAATTGCAGCTGCCGCCATTTTTGTGAAAGCTGCAGAGGTTGAAGAATGGTGGTTCTCTTCTTGCACCTTTGCTGGCGCTATCCACTGGAATGGAAGTGGAAGCAGAGTTTTTTGGAGTATCGTTTTATCCTCTGTTATTTTGGCTGTTTGGATTCGAGTTTTATATAACCCCCATCCGGGTTCCGCTTTAATTTAATCCCGATAGGATGTTATTCGGATGATCTTTAAATTTTGAGCTTTTATCTTTTTTATTAATAAAATACGTGGAGATAAGATAAACTTACGATCTCTGAGTCAAAACCCACAAATTTAATCTATTGTTAATCCTTTTACGTAATTTAACTGAAATTTTAAAAATATTTTAGAATCTTCAAGAAATTATTATTATTGTTTTTTTTTTGGAAATATGATTTAATAGTAAAAAGCTAAAATGAAAAATGTGAAAACTAGGATTGAATAATAATCTCTCGAGTTTTGTTTTGTTTTACTTCATAACATAAAATTATTACAATTACCCTTCCTCTATTATATCTCGTAAGCTTGAGGACTGTGAAACAATTTCTTTGTAATGTGTGAAATAATTTCTTTGTAATCAATATTTTAATAACAAATTTGATTTTTGATTGCATACTTTAATATGTTATGAACCATTCTAGCAAAAATACCCAATTTGAAAACAAAAACAAGTTTTACTTTCGCTCGGATGAGTATTGTACTCCTTACTCTCACGTGACCCTATAAAAACAAGACAATAATTGGTTGTTGTTTCTTTAAATTATTTTATTAAATTCCATAATCTATCAAAATCTCTCCCCAAATCTTTTTGAATTCTTTATCTCTTTGAATTCTTTTTTTAGATTGATTGGGGTTAAGGGAGAAAAATGATGTAACAACGTTAATCAAATATCCTAAAACTTCTTCAAATTACATTCATCTGCAAAAATGACACAATGGAAGAGAAATATTATACAATTTACGCAACTTTTCAATAGAAAAAATGAGGTTACAGTACTCTTCAAATTGAGAAGAAAATTGAAGATGAGAGAAAAAGAAGGGAGTGAGAAGTTATACAGAGAGAGAAAAAAAGGGAGAAAAGTAGTCCAACCAATCTAAAAAAGAATTAAAAAAGATTTGGAGAGATTTTGATGAGATTAGGAGATTTAATAAAATAATTTTAAAAAGCAACAACCAACACTTGTCTGGTTTTTATCGGGCCAATACAATACTCCTCACCTTTAAGGTGGGAAGTTTTTTCCTTTAAAAATTGGTTTCAATTTTAGAAAATGTAGATAACAAAACGAAAAGTGGACTCGTAAACATTAGACATCCATTTCACTCGTCTTTATCCACAGAGTAGAGTAGTACCATTATACACAATCCTTGGAGAACATTTTCCATTTTTCAACTTCTGTGAACTCACAATTCAAGAGATGATTTTCACATAACTCCTTGGATCTTAAAAGACTTCTTTAACCTATCAACTTGAAACCAAAGATGAGTCTGCCTACAAACCACTGTATAAAAGGGTTGCTTACATTTGAACCCTACTCTGCTCTTAAAATCTCTCAGCTGTCATAACTGCTGGTTGAGTTTCAAAATTCCTCCTAGTAAGATATGGACCATTTCTAACAGCTTCCTGCAACTGCAGACAATTCAGTTTAAGCATTAGCCGGAGTATATATCCGCCCCGAAGTTTGAATTTACGAACTCAAACAGAAGAATGTCACACTGCTTTTCTACCAAATTAGAAGACATGGACAAAAACATCATTTCAGATATTGAGTAACGACAAGAAAGGGATGTGTAGTAGTAGTAAGTGGGTATGTAACTAAGCAAGACAAGGCTCCTATACGTGGGGAAATTTTTCAAGAGAGCAAATTCTGACAGGAGGGGAGGCGATTTTTTTGTTGCATTTCTTCACCGTTACGATATCTTTCTGTCCCTTTTTTGGTTTTCCGGTCTATAAGTTATCTCCCCCTCCCCCTATTTTAAGGTATTATTACAAAGGTATGCAAATATTATATCAAAAAGACATTTCCTTCTCAAAAAACAATCAGATATGACCCCCATGACAGGAGCCCAGCACTTCTATGGGTACTACTATAGAATAAATTGCCTGGAAAAGGAAAAGGTTCAAGAAAAGGATGAAATATTTGGGCACATGAATTCATTTGGATCAACATCTAACCTTCGAAGCTATTCCTGCAAGGGCAGGATCGCCAGTAAGCCTAGTTGAAGACATGAAGGCCTTGTGGATAGCCATACAACAATTATATCTAGCTTCCATTCCTGCAAAAAGAAAAAAGAACCATGTGATTGGGATTAGCATCTGATATAAGGGAAAAATTGCCCGAATCTACATGATTACATGTCAACCCATATGAGAAGTTGAATCTTAGAAAAGCGGAGTGAATTCAATTTTTTATTTTTTTCAAATGTATCTATGAGTGAAATGCTTTCTGGAAGACGCTCCTTAAGAGCACCGCAGAAAGTAGCTGCACGCTACAAAAATCTAACCCAAACAAATGAGACCAGACTGTAGTAATACACAGCAACGTTTTGTAATAATTTCAGTGAGGAATTAAGATATGATTCATAAATAAATGCAAATGATTTATATAAATGTCTTCGATCAATCAAGAGCCAAAAAAAGGACTTGATCACAAGAGCATTGTAATTACCAACTGCATGTTTGAAATCACGCGGAGTTCTTAAGTTGCTTTCACAGGATGGAGAAGGCAATATGTTCAGCACAGCTGTTATTACAGCTGGGTAAAGTTGATTTGCAAAATTTTGAAATTAATTTTGAAGAAAGGATGTCGAACATGAGTATAGGCCAACACTAACCCTATTTTGTACATGCTTACAACATTTCTTTTGAAGCAGTAGCATGCATTTAAAAGAGTTGGCAAAAATGATATTCTATTCAACTGAACGAATAATGCAGATTTACATACAGCAACGGCTATCAAATCATGGCTGAAGAAATAGATACTCTCTAAATTGCAACACTGAAAGAGCAGGAGTATGCTTGCATTATTACTGCTATTGATAGATAGTCAGAATAGTAAGATCTATGCTTGCATCGCAGCAGTAGTATTTCTATTAATGCATATACAAATACAACAATCATGCACAGAATATCTTATCAACCTTAGGACAAGGATGCACAACAGGGAAACGTGTATACCTATTTTCGTAGTCTCAGTACTTGCATCAGTCACTATATTTATTATTTCTTGTTTCGAGCAGATTTCCATAAGGCACCAAGGTCGAGCCACCAACCCAGTTATCATTCTATAACTCTGAAGAAAAATTTTATATCAATGTCTCATAAATTTAAATACATAGGAAGCTAGATACCTTTGATGCATAGAGAGCTAGGACCAACATAGTTTCAGTCTAGGATAAGAATATTGTCTGAACTAAGATATAACCCTCGAGATGTGAATCTAGGGTGTGTCTAAATGGGGTATTTATTCTCTAAGCATCAGAATTTTTTGCCATCTCTATCTTGCACGAGATAATGTGTAGCACCACATATCTATATCTAAATCTTCATACATACACCCATCTATGTGTGCACATCTCTTTTTTTAGCACTTACGTTCACCTTTTTTTTTTTTTTTTGAAAAATGGTCCTATATTAATTGTCCATACACGGGGATTGCAAAGTACTCCTTCCGCACAAGAATAAAAAAGAAAATAATAAATCACGTCAGTCCATAGCATGAACGGTCTTTTTTCTTTTGATATTAAAATACCTTGCACCTTGCAGCATTTTTGACACACCCTGTTTGAAACCGAAGACTATTTTCTAATCCAATGATATTAGGTAACAAAAGCTTAGGCACATAACCTAAATGAATTTTAAATTTATGTACTCTTAAATCCAAGGGTCGTTTAATTTATGTCATCTTGAAGTATTGGCTTGTCAGAATCTCATGATGGCTACCTACCTTAGGAATTAGTAATTCCTATGTGTTTTATGGCACCAAATATTGTAGGGTCAAGCGGTTGTCCCGTGAGATTAGTTGAGGTGCGCGTAAGCTGGCCCGAACACTCATGGATATCAAAAAAAAAAAAAGTATTGGCTTGTCAGACATTACATATTTTCTTTTTAGGGAAAATTTTCTAAGAAACTAAGAGCAAGCTCCTTGAAAGCCAATTAACAAATAGATTAGGGATTCCCGAAGGCAACAAAAAAGACTCAAATACTCACCGCCAATCGAATCTCAGAGTCCTGCTGAAGGACAGCTAGAAAAAGGCCCTGCCATAGCAACTCGTTAAAACTTTTACAAACTATAATCACGAAAGAAATGAAAAACAATGTCAAAGTTGCTGCTTGCTAAAGCTAAAATAAGGAAAATGGGACAATCAGGTTGAAGCATTCTTGATTGAGAAAAAAATGATTCCCTGCAGACGCTCTAACAGAACACTAAAAAAATTGATGCTTGATGACTGCTGTCATCTAAAGTCTTGGTTTCCTATTCAAAGAGAGAAAAAAAAAAAAGATATACATCTAAAGTTCCTTCCTAGTACAGACCTTTACGATAGTGGTAACCAAATAATTTATGGAGCACCAACACCATACATCTTGGCAATCAAATTAAATTCACGTGCATTAGTGATTAGCCAACAACAATTCTTGTTTCATAAATCTGTTACATTTGGAAGCCTGTTGACCTGTATGGACCTGACTCCATTACTAACAGCTTAAGCATTTTAAACGCTAACATGGAATGAAACATAGGAATGTTCAATCTCAGCAAGTGCAGAAGGATTCGTTTGAAATGGAGTGATGTGTATTCTGCAACTAAAGCAGAGTAGATATCAAGTTCCAAATTACTTCAGACATAAAGCATACCAAAGCAGGAAAACATTATCAAAAGAAATGAACCCTAAATCCTTAACTTACTGATGGCATAATTTTTGAACTTCTGGATGCAATTTGATACATCAAGTCCCGCAAATTTTCTTCTGCCATATCATTCAGCATAATATCATTCTCAGATCGGGTTTCTCCACAGATATTGCCAAGAGCATGCATGGCTGCCTGTATTGAGTTGAAAATATAAGCAAGATATAGTAGGTACCCAAAGTTTCAAATGTCAATGTTGATAGAAAATGTCGATGAAAATATTAATAAAATGTCGATGTCGATGAATATTTTTTATAAAGTTATAAAAATAAAAAAATCATTAAAAAATTTAAATTGTTAACAAATAAACCTTTCACAATTTCTAAATAAGTTAAAAAGATGATTAATATTAATATTATGTCTATATTAGCAATAGTTTTCATATCTTGTTGATTATTTTTTACAATATTATGAAAGATTGATTTACCCCTAATATCGATGTCGAATTCATGGACACATGAAAATGTTGATGGAAATGTCGACATGTCGGACAAAAATTTAATACCCACATGCATATATTAGTAGGTTCTCACCTAGCATTAATATATAGTTGGCAATGGCAGATTCCAGTTCACAATCACAAACATCTTTTTAAAACAATATCCCCTTCCATGCCAAGAGAAAGCTTTACAGAAAATATAAAAGGATGAATACTTCTTTTATTTTTTGATAACCGCTCCCTGTTTTATTTTCCAATTATTTCTTCAATTAAATAAAAGAAAATACTAAATAATAGTACGAATTATCTTATCCCATTCGGCGTTCGGGAAGGATGAATCGCTCCCGAAAAGGAATCGATTGATTCTCTCCCAATTGGTTGGACCGTATCACAATCAAGCCGCCCCCCTACGACATCATCAAATGATACAAGTCTTGGATAAGAATCTACAACGCACTAGAGCCCCTTTTGAGGGGATTATCTTGGYGAAAGGATTAATATTTGGTCTATTCTTTTAGTAATAATGGAACAATTCTATTCTATTCGTAGGAACAAAAAGAAGHAGATCTATTCTATACTCGATAAGTACCAATACGCAATGGTGGATGGGAATTGATCTTATTTTATAATAATGAATGTATACATATTTGTTCATCATTCAAAAGACTTATTCGCAAGAATTTTCCTTTATTCATTCATTTTGTCTTCCTTTTTTATGAACTTATTCAATATATGTCTATGTATAAAATATGCTAAAAGATAAAATCTGATAAAGGCCCATCTTATTTATTAAGACAATAAACCTGTTGTTACGCTTCCACATCAAAGTGAGCTATAGTACTTAATTATTTTTTCTTTGCTTTAATGCCTATTGGTGTTCCAAAAGTACCTTTTCGAAATCCTGGAGAGGAAGATGCATCGTGGGTTGACGTATAGTGCGACTTGTCAGATATATTGGGTCATATGGTATTTCCCCGTTCTCTCCCCCGATCGAGATATCCTCTCTTCGCCCNGTGACCAAAAGACCCCAAGTTCTTGCCAACGTGGCCACCCCCTTCGGGGATAAAATAATGAATGTTTTTTAGAAGTAAATTAACAAGAGAAAAAGTGAATACCAAAATTTACAACCTCACAATCCAAAAAATTATTCTGAATTTCATATTTGCTGTCAATATCATAGCATTATAGGAAAAATATCACTATTCTATTTTTATCATTATTGAAAATGTTATCTCACTCTACTCTCCCAATTTATATTCCTTGCAAGAACTTCACCATAGAACTTTCTCATCCTAGCAACATTTAGTTTCAAGGGCTTATGACTTATCCAAATTCAATCGTTTACAATGCTAGCTGAAACACCTAGCTTTTCACCATATACTTACCATACCTAGTGGTTTAATCAATGAGAAAAGGAGGTGAGGAGAAAGCAAAAAAAACATAAACCAAAGAGTTAAAAACTACTTACCAGCTGTTTACCATGTTCATGCCGATCAAATGCTGCATGAATTAAAAGCTTCACACAAGTTGAGAAACTTGACAGCAGTAAAGTAGCTCCCCGATTAGCTGAGAGAAACAGAAATTGGATCTTTACATGTTGGCTTTGGGGGATTACATGCTTATAAAGATCTAAATAAAGTTTCATGATGATGCAAAACACCTTAGTTTCACAAACCAATAGGTCGCTTAGAATGTTTCGGGAGGTTAGTACAAATCAAACAGTGATCAAGTGTATTTTGTTCAAGGATAATTCATATTTGCACTTGTGCCACATCTCACATTAACAAAAAAAAAAAACACCATTATAAGTATTTTTTAAAATTTAACTGTTCCAGTTTACATCTAAAGTATCTTTCCATCATCCATAAAATGGTAAAGACCAGAAACAATAAAAAGCTACGAGTATTCTCCATATAAAGGTTGAGGTCCACATGCAACATCTTGTTCAGATTGAGATTACGCAGTTCCAAAAGTAAACCTAATTATAAGCTCATACATTTTCTTAAGAAACAAATGATTTTAATGGAATTAATTCATGACAAAACCATAGCCAAGAGGAATAGAAAAAATTCCTCCAATTGGCTCAAATTAAAGAAAGAACATAGTTAGAAATACCAATAATAGATAAATAAATAAAGGAAAACCTGCCCATATTACTCGATGTAGAGGTAACAAAAACAGAAAGATCCTACAATAATTCAAATCTCTTTCCATTTCTTGGAAGGTTATTCTATTCCCCACACTACCAACACAGTTGATCCAGTCCAAAGGATTTTAGCCTTCTTATTTAGGAGATCGCCACACAAAAATAAAGAAAGAAAGATGTCGATCCTCCAAGGAAAACCTAAGTTCAGGCAAAAAATAATCAGGTGCTTGATTCGAAGGGCACCAAAAGAACAAATGGTCCACAATCCTGTGTCCTATCATACAGGCTGCACCAATTAGGGGAAAGGAGGTTAGATTTCTACCTTGAGTTTTGGCATGAGTATTGAACCCTCTCAGCATAAGACTTTAAAGGAAGACTTCTATCTTCTTAGGATAATTTTTATTCCAAATTACTGTGCAGAAATCTGAGGAAAAAAAATCCACAAAGGAAGAAAAAGAGCCTGAAGAATCACCCTTCCAGCTTTTGGCATTCTTTCAGGTTAGTGACACCTTTCCAACTTATACATCAGAAGACCCCACTCAATGGCCTCTTCCACATTCATGTTCCTTTGGTTGACGTTCCATAAATTCAGATTGCTATCCAGCAATCAGCAATAGAAGTATCAGGATTAAGTCCACTGCCACACCAGGGCTCCTTCCAGCAGCTCAGATTTGCCCCATTTCCCACCACAAAATAAATATTCTCAAGCGGCAAATCCCTCTAACCAAAAAAGTAAATTTCCAAGGAATTTTGAAACTAGCATTTCCTCACGCCAGACATAGCAGAAGACTGAACCCCAGAAAAAAGTATGTACTCCGTTGTTATGACATTGTACCTTATGTGCCTCGTGTTCCAATGGAACAATCATTTCACAAGGAGAGATGCAATCCCTTTTCCACAAGTTCCCCATTCCCATATATACAAACTCCTCGGGTCAGGTACCAATATTCCACATAACCAAATGGAAACCTCCATACATGTTAGGACCTCAAAGAAAAGTTCCTAAATTATATCTATTACGAGCGCCTACTGCAAAGTAGACACCTCAATGGTTACTGTAAGTTCTCTATATGACAGTTAAAATCTGATCATAGAAGATATTCTTCATTAAAAGAATGCCAATGGTTTGCATCCAATACTTGTATTTGTGGCCATATACTAGTTTTCAAGTTCATAATTTTGTGTTAAAAAAAATAAATAAATAAACAAAAACAAGATAACACTTAACATGTTTTAAAGAGTTCAAGGTTTATTTTCCTGGATATACACTAGTCTTCATGCATTTGCAAGTACATAAAATTGCAACTCCAGTTGCACTCTCTCTCTCTCTAAAAGAAGATATGGTAATATAAATCACAATCAGAGTTGCTCATATTAAATAGACATATCTTAGACTACAAGTGGCAGTGGCTACACTTACTTGACCCTATTTGACCCAGTGCTTCAAATGCAGATTCACATACATTTACATCTTGACCTTCTGATGACCCAAGAGCTTCATCTATAGCAGATATTAGAATCCTTACGCCTGAGAATATAAAAAGCAAAACACCGTCAAAGAATTTTGTCATCCAGAATACTATAAATTAGGCAATAGGGTCACCAGTATGTTATGATTATGGATTATTGTCAACTGCTTTAACAAAATCAATAAGAGGTGCTAATATCTCAAGTAATTTTCATTTTTTTTTTAAGGCATGAAAATCAACAGTGGAAGGCACTAAGTCTTGAAAACTTTTACTTGTGAAGTGAAATGAAATGATCCAACTCATAACCTGGCTTTGGACATTGTTTATGCAAGTTTTCACCCAACCTTGCACAAATTTTGTAGCTTTCATCTGAATGATATTTGTGCAAAACCTCAATTGAAATTATGATAGAAGGCGTGTAATTCCTTCCATATAGGTCACTTATAGAACATGAACTTCATGATCTACACATATAGTTACACCAATGGCGCTTAAAAGAGTAACGACAGTCGATAGGTCCTATGGAATATGGGTGTCCCAAAAATGCTCAATGAAAAAAGGTTTGCCATGTGAGACATTTGGCAAATTTATTCTTATTCGTGCCTTATCTAATTCTTAAAGAACTTCAAATCAGATGATGATGCAGCGTTACAGGTCAATAAAATGTTCAGAAAGTCAACTTATTTCTTACAAGATTCATCTACAAGCAAGTACATATTCTCTTTTGATAGAAGTCTTCCACTGATGACCATTGCTCTTGACCTTAAGATAGACTCCGTTGATGAGTTGCTGCAATAAACAACAAAAAATTATGAACACCATCACCGTACAGAGTCGGACCATTTGCTTGTATAACTGAAATTTATAATTCTTTCAATGAAAACCTGATTATAGAACTTAGTAGTTGGAGAATGCTGGTCCTTGGCAAGAACTTTGTACCATGTTCAATCTCCACTAACTTCATCAATTGGAGATATAACAAAAATATGTTACAAATTGCATAAAAATGAAAAACCAATATATCAGAATGAGAGGTTTAAAGATGGTATGATATAACAAGTGAAGAACAAAAGAAGCAAAGAATAACTCATGATGATGCGCCCTTTCATGCATATTAGAGTCATAAAGTAAAATCCTGGACATAGTTCTATAAACCCAATCTTGAGATTGAAAATGTGCTGTGTCATGTGGTTATACTTCAAATTTTCCATGCACCTTCATTGACGTAATCTACAATGATCAACCATAATGGTTTTTCTTGCATTATCAAACCACTAATCCACTACCATCTTACTGCTTAACTTATTCCAGGAAGTCAGACAGGCAGTTCATTTTAGCCATGACAATCAAAATCGTGTCTGTCTCAGATTCATGCTAAGAATCCTGTCACTGAGATTGCAGTAACTCAGCTTGTACCAGTATACTAACATTAAAAAAACCTAAAGGGATAACACAATCTATAACACCATTTTTTTTGTATGTTTCCCATTATGCTACCAAGACCAACACGAAGAAGAGATGGGGCAACAGACATGTTCGTGAACAAGAAGTTGAGGTGTAAGAGAGAGTAACCTCGTACAAGAGTTCCAACACGCTTAAAGTTACAAGTGTGTCATTTGAGTTGTTGATTTCACTTTCCAGTAGATTTAGTAAATTTGAATTGTATATTGCTGATGCCACAGATCTAGAAACAGAAAATAGTTTCACTACCAGTGCCATAACTCGAACTCTTCCCTGCAAATTTTTAACTTCAATAAGAAACAGAAGCACAAATCACTAGCAACTAAACTGCAAGTGGGAGATTCTTCTAAGTAATGGAGCTAAAAAGAGAATGAATAAACATAATCTCTAGCAAAAGAAAACATGATTGAAACAAATTTCGCAAAAAATGATATTCACCAAGTTTAAATGCTACCCAATAAATGTATACATCTCAAAGTCATAGTGCCCACTACAATACCAGAGATGAACATGTTGAAGCTAGAGTTCCTAGGTGAGTTGCTTCCGTTTCATTTGTTGGGAAGATAACTTCCTACAGAGCAATAAATTGCAGTCAGTTCTGGCACAAAATATCTATTGTAACAACATGTAGGACAATTTAAAACCAGAAAGAGCAGATAATTAACAGCTATTTGTATAGTATACGTACCATTCCCTTTGGAAATGCAGCCAATTTCTTTATTGCATCCATTGATGAGTTAGCAACTTGTTCATTACTACAAAAAATAATGACAACCTCAGGTGTACCCCCACTCCAAGCTAAAAACAGATTAAATATATAGACTCATATCTTGAATCTACGAAGAGCTGAAAGTTGTTCTTCCTTTATTTTGAAATTAATAAACTCAATATGGAGCATGCAGAGAACAACATCATTTGCTCCATTATTCATGGCTCTAATTAGATATATATTGCTTAGGAGTTTTATGGTTTTATCAGCTAAATGCTGCTTAACACAAAGAAGACGAGGGAAAGGGGGTTGACATCAAATCCCTAGGGTTGTCAATCATATAACTCAATTATATAATAGTTCTGTAGAAATTAAGAAAAAAACGTGTGTAAGGTACAGGAATGAGAGAAGAGAATATTGTTTGCATAATACAATAATTCTTTAATGATTCAAGACAGCTATTCTATTTATAGTCTCAATACATTTGTAGAAAAGGTTTAAGTAGAAAAAACTATATGAACAATAAGTACTTAATTAAAAACATGCACATACATAACACGATCCCAATACCATCCAAAGCTCAATAACATTTATAAACTTAATACACAATCACCAGCATGTGTTCTTACCCATTCAGAAGGCACTCGAGCAAAAGTGGATAAATTCCATAGTCAATAATTAGTTGTATGGCCAAAACCGCATCATTATCAGACTCCTCTAAAAGGAAAGTGACCTGAAGAAAATATTCAACTCTTAGATTAGGAATACAAATGATTATAACTTGCACAGTGATAACAAACAAATGAAGTTCAGAAAGAAAGGGAAAATTAATTGACGAGAAACAAGGATAACTAGTTGCACTAAATAATGGCATACGAATACCTACCGTTTTACAAGCTAGATCTCTAACTGTTTGAGAATCTGCTCGCAGTCCAACCTGTATAAAAGGCTGCAAGCAGGCGAGGAAGAGGGAAATATAAACAATTAATACAACTACCATAAGGCCGTCAAAGGATCCTAATACGACTGGCCATGGATAGAACACAATTGACAGTATGGACTAGCCTCATGTAGTCAAAAGTACAAGATAAAAGAAGAAGAATAATGAAACGGTATTGCACTTGAACCCAAGTAGAGTGATCTCCACTGAATTTATACTCAATCCAACTGACCCATTAACACATGATTAATATTTAAAAAATAAAAATAAACATCCAAAAATCCGCCGCCACGGCACCCTCTATAGTATCAGAAAATTGAGCACGTCCCAAACATGAGTAATAGTACAAGGAAAGTGTCCAATACCATAAAATGTGGGATAAAGGAAGCACCATATTTGGTTTTGAATATCCTGTCGAGACAAGCAACCAACGTGTTTTCCAGACCAGGAGTTTCTGCTTTTGTTTGTAAAGCACTTGCAGAAGTGAACACCAACCCAAGTCACAGACAATACAGAAAAACATAGCAATGACAGTAAACATAACACAACAGCTCAAAAACAGTCGATCAAACAAGATATGCTAAGATTTTCGTACTTGATGATGACGGGGAGAGGAAAACGGTCGAGAAATTCCTTCACCGAGGCATCAGTCCGAACACCTGTGCGAAGGGGAAATGCTTAATAGAATCAGATTCTGATGCATTTTTTGAGTATAATATATATAAATTGAAGTTGAATTTCTATATCATGGAGTTAACCGGGGTAGCTTGCGAAGTCCGCAGCTGCTTCGAGCAGTTGAGTGGGATCATCCACTGCAAATTCCTCCATTGTTCTGCTCACGGAGTTTTGCTGTGAAAGTGAAAATGAAAAAGGAGAATCGTGGGAGTGTTTGGAGTATAATCTTCAGTCGGTTCTCGGTTCTGGAATTGTCACATTCGAGCGGCGGATGGAAGTCGCCGCCCTAAAACTGTTCGTGTCACGTAACAGTTAATATTACAATTTAACAAAAAAAAATCAAAATCAAATCAAACTTTATCCCTAAATAGGCTTTTATCATTCTTTTCTTTAAATACAATTAAACAACAACTCAATGATAATTGACTAATCCTCCGATATTAATCGTTAATTACTATTAAGAGGTTTATACATTTACATTTTAGTTAAAGATATATTAATTTCGACCTAATTCAATATATAAAACACTCCTGAGTAGATAGCGAAAACGAACCTAAGTTGACGATAATTGACATATGAAATAATATAAGACAAAATATGTATTTATATATATATGCAGTATAACATTGGTTATTTTTAATATATTTACATTACATTTCATTTATTGAATTGGGTTGTTTTTGTAACATTTTAAACTTTATGCTATATTTGAAAAACACCTATGTATATCGTGTTGTTGACGTAACTTCCATTTTGTTGATATAAAATTTTATGTTTAGCTACTATTTTCGTCTCTTTATTTTTTAATTTTGTTCATTTTGATTATTTACTTTTCAATTTTTGTTCATTTTAATTATTATACTTCTAAAATGTCTATTTTTTTTCGAACAATTTGATCTCTATTTGTAAAAATTTATACACAATAGAAATTTCATAATACAAATTTATGAATATATTTTAAGAAATTTGATACTAAAATTGTGAGTTAAAAAATAAGATGAAAATGAAAATGAATTAACCAATATAATAATTCATTAAAAATACGAGCGTCAATGAACATTATAAAAATACAGTCATTAAAATGAACAAAAATTTAAAATACAAAGATTAAAATAGATTTTTAAAAATACAAATACTAACTTGAACTAAAACTAAAAGTAGGAGGATGGAAATATTATTTAGACAGCAAATTTTAAGAGCTAAAATACAAGGAAGAGATCATACAAATGCAATTAAAAAAATATTTTAACGTATTTTTTTTCCTTCTACATTTTACCATACACGTGCCAAAAAAAATAATATCTTTTTTTCGGAGGAAAAAAAATAATAATATCTTTGATATGTTTAATTCTGCAGCTGAATTAAACATATTTAAGAAAAAAAAAATATCTCGGATTTACCCATATTTAAGGAGTATACCCGAATACCCGACCCCGGACCCGCAGAGGGCCCAAGTTGTTCTCCTCTCACAACAAAACCTAGTCGCGAGTCTCTCAACTCTCGTTCTGTTTCTTCTTAGCAATAGTTCATCACTCTCCGTTCAAACTGGTCTTCTGTTTTCGGTTTCCACTGGCCAAAGGTAAAGTTTTTCTTCCCTTTTTCCCCTCATTCGGCTTTCTCTGGACTACCTCGTTGGGTATTTTGTTACCCATCTATATTTTTCAGCTGAATTTAAACCAAAGTGAAAGAATTACGTTAGTTTGCTGTTATTCATATGGGAACTAAGCTTGTGCTACAGGAGTTACTTTTTTTTTTCTTTTGTCTCTCTTTTTGCTCTCACCGGAACGCACGAGCATTAAAAAGAGATATTTGAATGAAGTAGCAGTGCGCGTGAATTGTTCGACGAAATGCCCAAATGGAGTTATCGATTGGTTTCATTCTTTTGCAATCGTCTTTCATTCCCTTATTGGATATTGAAGTGTTGCTTTGCTATTTGCTAGCGTAGGGACTTAGTTAGCTGTCAGTATGAGCAACGAATTTGGTGCTTTTAAAAGGGCAGAAGAATACAAACCCGCACCAGAGTTTGAGGAAGACGATAGGGAATTGCTCGCTGATATCTCTTTGTCTGACTCCACTGAGCTTTGGCTTATTCAATGGCCTGCTAATCAAGTAAGATCCTACAAACTAATCCTTGAAAACATAATAGCTACCTGCAATTTGGGAGAAAATATAATAAAGAATAGCCCATAAAATGTACCTTCTTTCAAGATTGTAGTTTGTTACAGTACAGCCATTGCATGTGTTTAATTTGGAAAGGATTTATTTTTTTCTTTATTGTAGCCCCCTGATTTTGATGGGCAAGAGTTTTCTCTCCAACTTCATCATGATGGACATTTGGGCAGCTTTCAGGGTTCATCTGGTAATTATAATTTTTTTTGGTGCTATTGTACGCCAACAATCTGATCTCGACATTATTTTCTTTAGCTATTCTGTTCCTTTTCTTACAATATTTTCAATGTATTATTTGTTACCGTCAAAAGGAAAATCGTATGATGTGGTCAGCTGTGTGGCTCAAGAACCCGAGGCTTCTGTTTTTCTACCATCTTCATCAGACACCAAGTTAGGTAAATGCCTCCTATTTCTATTCTAACAAATTTATCTATATTCTGATTTTGTTTCACTTTTACTTCACATGCCAGTAGTATCAGTCTCTCCATTGCAGCTACATTCTCTCTGCCCTTTTTCTTGTTATACTTGGTGGTACTTGCGCTTTTTCAGTTGTAAACTCCATTCGTGCTACAGTTTGAGAGTCCCTATATTTTATATTAGGATTTAGGGCATTGTAGTTTCACTTTTAACACTAATAACAGTAGCGTCTAGATTTCTAGCTTCTCCTTTGTCCCGAGCTAAATCTAATTCTGTATGTTTTCACATGACCGTATAGT
Organism: Momordica charantia; assembly: GCF_001995035.1. Next base: position 109,673 of record NW_019104501.1, on the reverse strand, counting down.
TGACGAACTTTTAATCTCCTTATGTCATCAGCATCTGTCGTTGCTGGTTCTGTCTTAAAATTTTATTTGTCAGCTGCGATACTCAAACATTAGATTCAACTTTCTGCTAGGCTCCAATGGAGGAGGTTTTGTTGTTCCCTCATTTTCGGGATAAGGAAAGATGTTTTTTTGGTAGGCTTGTTTCTGTCCGATTTTGTGGGAGATATAGATCAAGAAAAATAATGGAATCTTTAAGGGTGGAGAGATCCAAAGAGTATCTTTTGGAGCTTATTAGATTTAATACTTCCTTGCGTGGTCATTTTATGAATTCTCTTGTAACTATGAGTTAGGTGTTCCTTGTTGGTTGGAGCCCCTTTCTTTAGGTGTGCCTCTAATAGAGCTTTTTTTTATGCCCTTTTCTAAGCTTTCTTTTTTCATTTGTGTCAATGAAAAGCTTGGTTTTTCATAAATAAAAAAACTTTCTGCATGCCTAAATGTTTCGGAACGAGAACGAACAATGTTGTTCATCTCAATTCAAGTCCAATTGTCTCTTGATGTTTGTTCACATCACATCATAATATTCTAGTGGCATGGTCCTTATTGTATGAGTAGCTTTACCATGCTTTATTTGATAAAATTGTTTCCATTTTGTGATTCTGTTCTTATATCCTTGAAGTTGGAAAGATTTCCCGGCGGATATCTCTCGTGCATTATCCAGAACCTGAAGAACTCGAACAGGCCACAGCTATGAAATCAGCGTTTCAGAAATCTTCTGGAATTTCGTTGACCACATCTTCTCGTCAAACTACATCCCGAACTCCACACTCGAGCAGTAGAAGAACAAGCTCTAGTAAACCAAGGAGTTCAGTGTCTGAATATGAGGAACCATCAAAGCCTTCAAGTCGAAAACGGGAACCGGAACCTTCCGAGTCCAAAGATCATTTGAAAAAGGATTCATCGAAAAGAAAACACGCACATGAACCTAGTAGATCGACCGACCGGTCGACTCAGAATTTGGGACGTAGTCATAGTGCAGTAACTTTTTCAGGGGCCTCCGGGCAATCTAGCGAAGGTAAAACAAAAAGGTAAAAGAAATGAGGCTTTCTGCAAACTGGAAGTATCCATTATGTTTTGACAGGTTACTAAAGTATGTCCATACTCTTATTTCCCATTCTTTTCCTTGTTTGGATTGAATTTTGGAGCAGCAATTTTATGTCATGGGAAGTTCTCTCTCTTTCTCTCGTCAGCTTTAAGGTCCAAAATCCAATTTCCCAATGATTTATGGCATTTTTACACGTACTTCAAATTAACTTTCTGAATTGGCTTAATGGTCATCGAGTTTCATGAAAAGTAAAGGGACAGGATCTAAATAAGGTCAAAACATTACTTACATCTGTAGAGTTAGATGTTATATCTTTTCACTCATTTATAAAATAACACAATAAATTAAAGTTCACCGACTAAATAAACGTTATAAAGTTTAAAAATTGAATCGGTATTTTATAAGATGAAACATAGAATAACCCGAGAAAGTTTATAACCTATTGTTTCGAGTTTCTGGTAAGAGAAGAGGGAGGGAAAAATATTATTGGCATGGAAAGGACATGGTGTAGGATATTACATAGTATTATTCAAGCTTTTAAATATCAATGTCGATGAAAATGACGATAAAATGTTGATATCGATGAATATTTCTGTAAAAGTTAGAAAAATTAAAAAATATTTAAATGAACAAATAAACATTTTTTCATTTCTAAATTAGTTAAAAATAATTAATATTAATATTATATATATATTAGTGACATTTTGTTGATATTTTTCATATTTTGTCGATTTTTTTGTACTATGATGAAAATGTCGATTCACCCCTCATATCGATGATGTCGATGGATATAGATATGTCGATGGAAATGTCGACGTGTCGACCGATATTTAGAACCATGGTATTATTTAGGGTAGAGAGAGAAAAAGAGGATGAGAGAGAAACAAAATAAGAAGAAAAAAAAAGAAGTGGGGGAGGGGAGGCCCTCCAAATTAAGGGGTGGTAGCCTTTTTGTGAAGGTCCAAAAGGCTACCAATATAGATCAAAATCAAATCCAATCACCATGTGAACTAATTGTTTTGTTTTTAATTTCCCTCCTGACCTAATTCAACTCCCAATTAAATGGTCTCTCTATTATTGTACTTTGGAATTCAAAACACAAAGTACCAAAAAATGAAAAGAAAAAAAAAAGAAAAGAAAAGAAAAACAACAAATTTATAATGTTAACATAATTCTTCTTTTTCATATACTGCCTGGTGCTAAGAGTTTTGAGAAATTTTGAATGGGGACGAGTTTCAAATGTATTCCATTGTATGTTATTACACGAAAATAAAATTATTTGATTTCAAATCGTATTTTCATTTTAAAAAAAAAAATCTTCAGAACTTTAACTAGATTTTAAAGACTTTTAAAGTAAATTACTTATTTAACTTTGTCATGTTTTAATTTTTAATTAATAAATTAAAGATTAAAAGCTTATAATAATAATTTTTTTCCTTTCTAAGAAATATTTGAACAAAGAAATCTAATTATATTTATTTTAAATCATTCCAATTCCAAACTAGATAAAAAGTTTTAAGTTATTTCTTAAACGTTTTCTTGGTGTGAAAGTTAAGGGTAAAAAAATATAACAGTAAAGTATTGGTTATTATAAGTCTTTAATAGATTTTTAAATTTTTTAAAGATTGTGTTCTCGTCTTTTAAGGTTTAAGCGTATTTTAATGCAAGGCGTCAACACACTTGGACACCTAATATGATGAACTTTCAATGGATGTCTCTAACCCTCCTCGATTCCATTTTTCAAATAATTAATATATAATTTATTAACATATTTACTAAATTGTGAATATAATATTAAATATTTTTAAAATTAGTTATTTATATTAATAAATAATAATTCTAATATATTTATTATATTTTTTTATTTTTTAAATTTCAAAAATAATTAAAATTAATTACAAAATCAGTAATTTTTCTGCGAATATCCACGTCCCCGATTCTTTAATTGGATCTCGATTCCCGAACAGAAGAACAAAATTGAAATGCTGGACTATAAATCTTCACGAACACAAAAATGAGAGAGTATATTTTACTCCCGTCCCACACCATTGTTTTATCTACTTTATATATAATTTTTTTTTCTCTAAAATATATTTTCAATTTTCTAACTTTTAAAAAACAGAAAACTAAAAACGTTTCCCATATATTTTTGGTTTTTTATTTAAAAAAACAAAAAAAATTATCAAACAAATATGGTTTTATTTTAATAAACTAAAAACTAAAAACAGGAAACAAGAAAACCAGAAATAAATATCGTTTTCAAACAAACCCTAAATAAAACAGTTAGTACGTCACATCGACATGAAGATATAAACTAACCAATTGAAAATTTAAGAACTTAAAGTTAGAAATTTTTAAGAGTACAAGAATTGGATGTACGGACACAACCTTGAAATTTTAGTAAACTTACATAAACCCAATTTTTAAGAGTACCCGAATTAGATGTGGACAAACATGTAATTTGGTAAAAAAAACTATTTTTTTTTATAGTTCTCAAATTTTAGTTAGAATTTCAAAAGTTTTTTTTTAATGTAGATTAGAAAGATTAGAAATTTTTAATACATTAAACATTTTTTAATTCAACAATTATAAAAGTGGAGGATCGAATCAATTGATTTTGAAATCGTAACCGGTCGTTATAGCTATAATTTTTTTTTCCTTTTTTGAAACAAGTTCGTTAGCTAGAAATGACTTTAGTATATTAAACCAAATTAATTTTGAAGTAGAGCACTTAAAAAATATATAAAATGTCAATCAAAGTTGAAGTCCTTTTTTCTGGCCTAAAACAAAATTTTTTAAATATAAACAGTAAATTTAAAAAAAAATAATTAGCTAAAAGCATTTTCAAGTAATTTGCCCACTTCTAAGGTGTTTTTAGTTGTTTGAAAAATTCATTTTAACATTTTGTCAAAAAAAAAAATGTTAGGAAAAATTACTTAAACTAACTAAATTCATAATTTCTTATTATGTTTTATGGGGAAAACAAAACTACTAAAATATCAATCTAAGTATGTTTTGATTCAATCTAAACTAACCTTAGAAAAAACTCAATTCAATTCATATGATTATTTCAACTTATTAAAATTTTCAAACGGAAATATTTGCTCACTTCTCTTTAAAAATGTGAGGTAAAAGATTCAAATTTTCAAACTCAAAAAAGATTATTAATACTTAATTCGTTATTTGAGTGATACTATAAAGTTAATTAAAAGGATTAAGTCAAAGCGAGCATAGCTCAGTAATTGACATATATCTTCAACCAAGAGATTATGAGATTATGAGTACAATCTCAATTCCGACGTATAACTAAAAATAATAATTAAAATGATTAGGCAAAATTTATACCTTCACACCCTTTTGAATTTCAAAAGCTATATGCTTAGATGGCAATAGGTATCTTCACTAATTAAAAAAAAAACATTCAATATTGCCTATGACTTAAAATAGTGTAGAACATCAATCTCCATTTTGAACCAAAAAAATTAGGAAAAATATCAGAGTATAAATACAAAATTAAATACTCTAATCTATCAACTTAATTTATAGACACCCAAAGTTAAAGTTAAAGTTTTAAGTATTAATGGAGATTACTAACTTCTACCTAAAATTATTTTTCAAGCCAACATAAATATAGCTCAACGATTGGAGATATTTGCTCATTTTTTAAGGGTCGGAGGTCCAATAACTCATCCCCATTTATTGTACTAAAAAAATCATTTATTAAAATTACCTACTAAAAAATAAACTACATAACTATAAATTTCAATAAACCATTACTCCACACAATTCAATAACATATTAGGTAAACTTAAACCAAACACCCTCTTCACCAACTTTAACCTTATATCACACTTTTTTAAATCACCAAACCAAAAAATTTAAACATGGTAACACATACTTGTGTACTTGCATGCTTTCTCAAATGTTTTCCAAGACATTTTCTCCGACCACGTTTGTTAAAATCGTTTTCTTATAAAACATGTGTGAAGGTTGCAATATAATATAATCCTATTGTGGCATCAGCAGTACTCCCATTTTGAGTTTGCTGGCTTGCTCGTGGGAGGAAGCAAGTATCACACAATTGCTCCATGAGCTTCGTCGGAGTGCAATTGTGGCAGCGATGAAGTTGTTGGTGTCAATATTCATGGGTTCCAATTAGGTCCCTTTTCTTTTTTCAATGTGGGATTCTTAACATACCCCTCAAGATCGTAGCTCTTTTGACTCATTGATCTTAGCCGAATCCCATTTTTGGACCGGATACTCGTTTGAGTATTTTAGACTCTGATACCATATCAAGATTTATAAGGTTTCATCTCAAAACTAATTTGGAGTGACTGGAGTTGTCCATGTCTATTATAAACCTTTTTTAGGTCCCTTTTCTTTTCAACGTGTAATTCTTAACATGCCCCTTCAAGATCGTGGTTCTTTTGGCTCATCGATCTTGGCCAGGTCCCATTTCTAGACCAGATATTCGTTTGAGTGTTTTAGGCTCTAATATCATATAAATATTCATAAGGTTTCATCTCAAAATCAATTGGAAGTGAGAGGTGTAACCCACGTCTATTATAAATCTTTGTTAGATCCTTTTTATTTTCAACGTGTGATTCTTAACAGTTGGGATACGCACATTGGTTAGGAAAGAGAGTGATCCATAATATATAAATAAAGACAATTATCTCTCCAAACCTTTTGGCTCTAAAAGCAAAACCGTGAGGATTATGCTGAAAACAGATACTATTTGAGGTACCATTGTCCTTAAAAAATCTACGACTTTACATTCGAATTCTAACAACAACCAAAAAAACTCTCTCCAAGCTGCATTCCCAACCTCAAAAACATGCAAGAATGATAAAAAGAACAAAAAAACCCTAAAAGGGCTGGTGAATGAAAAAAGAAACATAGAAAGATTGCACATATATTATTAAAAACAAAAGGCAAAAGACAAATAATTGAGGGGTGCAGGAGGAGGGAGGAGGTAACTTCTGAAAATAGAGAACAATTAAGTTGGTGAAGATTTAATAAATGAGGAGAGGAAGAAGACAGCCACACAGACAAAACCGTAGACAGGTAGCTTTCTAATCTCAGAAAACTTTACAGCGCCCCATAAAAATGGATTTCCACTTACAACCCAAATCAAGTTATTTCACCAAAAAAATAAATAAAGTCACAAACAAAAAAAAAAAAAAAAAGGAAAACTTTTCTGAAAACAACAGCTACAAAACACACCACCACCATGAACAGTCGCCATCAAATTTTTGATTCATACAAGAACTTGGATTTTCCAGTACTGAAAAACATTCAAGCAAACACAAGGTGTTTTAAATGGTAGAGGACATGTCATTGAAGCCAGCAAAAGCCATAAGTTTTCTTACAAAAGGGAGCATGTTTTGGAGAACAATAGAAAGAAACAGTTTAAAATTAACTTTTATAACCATTTTATTCTTAAATTTTAGCTGAAAATTGATTAGGGTTGCCATTTTTTGGTCATGAATTGGGAGATTGCAAGATGGCGTTGAATTTTGATTGATCCATGTGATTTGTCTGGATATTACAATATCTAAGCTATTTGAAAACTAAAACAATTGTTTTCAAAAATATTTTTTTTAAAAAAATTTGAATCAAGATTCAATATTTCATTAAAAAAGGTGTCTGACGTTGAAATTGTGAAGTAAACCTAATTTTTAGACCAAGAAGTTAAAAATGAAATAGTTATCCAATAAAACCAAAATAATTATCAATTGGAGTCTAAACAAGTCGTAAATTTTCTTAATATAATATTTTTCCTTTAAGAACAAAATTTAACTTTAAACCATAATATTTTTTCGTTTTTAATTTTTTTTAAGAAATCTAGTGTTTTTTTGTTTCTTTTTTTTTTTGAACAATTTCAAAATGGTATAAAATTTACAAAAACAAACTAAGTATTTGATGCTTTTTTGTTTCTTTTTTTTTTTTTTGGAACATTTTCAAAATGGTATAAAATTTATAAAAACAATTCAAACCCATTCTTTTTTTCTTGTTACAATTTTCAAAATTTTTCAAAAGCATAAATAAAAAGATGATTTATATCATTCTACAATTTATGGAGGTCAATTTATTTTTATTTATTAAAAATTATAAAATAGACACAAAAAATGACGACGTTATCAAACTTGTATCGTGTATTTACATTCATTTAGATTTCAACTCCCAATTTCATCAAACTTAACCACAAACAAAAAACGAGATCAAAGAAGTTCCCAACCCGAATTTCAAAAACACTCAAACTTAATTACACAATCAAGAAAACACTAGGACAGATATTAAAATCTCTAATTAAACCATAGATTAAAACATGACAATAAAATATATATATATATATAAACTCACGAGAAATGTACGAAAAATTAGTACTTGAAAACATACAAACAAACAAACAAGCATGGGGAAGTGATGGATTCAACATCATGATGATAAAAGATCATGGCGGATTCTAAGTCCTAACAACATTAATTTCAAATACGAAATCATAACGAAACATAACACTGCACGAAAATTCTGACGATCTAAAATTCTAGAGACAGAAAAAAAAAAGAAAACGGGTTAGCAAATTCAAACTTCAGTAGGTCCACATGCAATCAAGTTCAGTGGAGTTCATCGATCTGGGTTCGTCGGAGACGGCCCAATTCCCGGTGGCGGCGTCGGTGGAGGAGCAGATGTTGCCGTGCGGCGGCGGCGGGGGAGAGGGGACGTTCACGGGGGAGTAGAAGAACGGAAGCTGGAGATTCTCCTGCAGGCTCCGGAGACTTGGGAACGCCGAGAGGCCGATGTTTCGGGGGAATCGGGCCGACGGGTCGCCGGCGAGGAGCGGCGGCGGAGTGGAAAAATCGTAGCTTGGGATGTTGAAGCTGCTGCTGCTGCTGCCGTTGGCGGTGGAGAAACAGGACACGTGCTCTCTTGTGGTTGGGCTGTTGTACGAGCAGCTGTCACGGTCGGTTACGTTACAAGAACCCGCCGTGGCAGTCGCCGGAGCGGAGTACAGCGACGAATCGAGAAGCGGCGGGAGCGATACCGACACCGACGACGGCGAACTTGGTTCCGGGTAAACGTTAATTGACCCGGCAAGAAAACGGGGTTTCTTTGACCCGCCGTTGCCCGACCCGCCGCCGCCGGAGCCACTCTTCTGAAACACCCGCGAAATCACCCACTCATCCTAAAAAAACAAATGTCTTCTTCTCAAAATCATAATAATTAATAATCTCTATTAAAAAAAGCAAAATTTTAACTTCTTTTAATTCATTTAATCTCATTCGAATAAAAGTCATAATTTTTTTTAATTATGAGTTCAATTACATTTAAATTTGATTCGTCTTACGTTGTTCATGTACATTCTAAACTTATTATTAAATTAAAAAAAAATTCGAACTTATTTTAATCTGTTACCATAAATGCCCATCTTTAAATCCAACCCTCATGAGTTTACCAAATAAATTAGAGTTTCTTAACAAAGTTGTTGGGTTTTGCCCCCACAATCACACCGTCCTATAACGGTTTAGTTTCAAATTCCTAACTTCTTCTCAATTATTAAATGTGTTGAAAAACAAAATCACATTACAATTCGTAACCCAAATCTTATGAAAATTAAAAATCAAAACTTTACGTTTGAAGGTTCTGCCCAAAGCACAAGAAACCCTAACCTCCAAAATTAGGGTTTGAGATGATTAAAATTAGTACCTTGGAGGATCTGGAGAGGTAATGGTAAGCAAATTTGCCTTCCAAGCGATATTCATGCATGACCCAGTTGCTCTTTTCGCCTTTTGGAGCTCTCCCTCTATAGAAAACCAATGTCTTCTTCATCCCCACAAGTGAACAAGTCTTGACACTGTAAATTTCCCTGTCTTTTCCGGTGGCTTTCCAGTATCCGGCTTCCGTCGCCCGGTTCGTCCGCAGACCGGTCGGGTACTTCCGGTCCCGGAGACTGAAGAAGTACCACTCCTTCTCCCCCATCTTCGCCTTCTCTGAGTAAATAAAAAAAAAAAAAGATTTAAGTATAATTGATTTTTCAAAATCTAATACTCGGGATTTTGAAAATGGCAAAAGTGATTTTATTTTACCGGGGAGCTCCCAGGGCTCGCACTTGTTGAGGTCAACCTCGGCAATGGCACGGCCGGTGAAGGTGCTGTCGAGGACTTTCTTGAGGAGGTAGTAAGTGATGAGCTCCTCGTCGGTGGGGTGGAAGCGGAAGCCCGGCGGGAGGTTGGTGTCGACGGCGGCGGCGGCGGAGAAGGAGGTGAGATTGTAGTCCATGGAGCAAAAAGGTGAGGAATTGAAGGGAAATGGAGAAATGTAAGGCAAACCCAGAAGAGAGAATTGAAAACCCAGATGAAAAATGTATAGAAAAAGAGAGGAGGGGGGAGTTATAAGAAAAAAATTTGGTCTTTTTTGTGTGTGTCGTGTTGTGGATAGAGAGAGAGAAATGGTGATGTGTATGCGTCAGGGGGGTTCTGATTTGAGTATGCGTGCGTGCGTGAGGAAGTGTGCAGGTATTCCTCTGTCAGTGAACGAAAATGAAATGAAGGCAACAGAAAGTAGTTTCTTTTCTACACACATACATAGATGCAGCAGCACCACCACCACCAAACCAAAGTTTCTTATGCTTCAATTAACCAGTTTTTGGCTTTGGTCTCTCTCTAGTACCTTGTTTCGATCGGATCTATTGTATACTTTTTAAAGTTCGGGTTTGAGTTTAACTTAACCAATGAATTTGTAACATGTTGTTCGAATTTTATGTTTGGTGTTGTATGTGTTCTGCCCACTGTTTACTTTTAAAAGATTGGTTAATCAGTTTTTTGTTTTGGTCTCTCTCTAGTAGCTTGTTTCGATCTACTTTTTAAAGTTCGGGTTTGAGTTTAACTTAAACGATGGATTTGTAACGTGTTGTTCGAATTTTATGTTTGGTGGTGTGTGTGTTTTGTCTACTGTTTACTCTCAAGAGATTGGTTAAAGAATATTTGCAGGATTGTATTTTGGTTAAGATATCGATTTAGTCTTTAATCTGTAACTATTTAGTTTATACACTTTTTAATTGGTAACAATTTAGTCGTTGAAATTTTGTAGGTAACAATTTAATTCATATAGTTTAGAATTTGTGACAATCTAGTTCAGGACCAATAAAAATGATTTAGTATTTGTAATTTATAAATACATTATTTGGTATTTCATTGGTTTATGGATCTACGTACAAAAACTTAACAAAAATGTTCGGGGTAGAGACTACTAAATCGTTACAAATTTGAACACAGATACTAAATTGTTGCATACTATGGTGAAGAGACTAAATTGTTATTAATTTTGAAGTATAGAAACTGAATATTTACAAAATAGAGTCTATGAGCTAAATGTTACCGCTAAAAGTTTATAGAGTAAATTGTTACTTCAAAGTTGCAATTCATGATTAAGGTAATCGTCTTTTTAACTGTATTAGCTTAATAGTTCGAATGTGACCTAATAATTATGCCGGAAATCAACCCACCACATTTTTCTTAAACTTTACAAATTTTTGTTTTACTCCCACAACTCAATCATGTGTAGTTACAAGTACTATTAAACGAATCCATATAAATTAAAAGACCTATTAAAACACGAACAGAAAGTCGTTCATTAAAAACTGTTTACAGGGTCTAAATAGTTCCCCGGAAGTTCATGAACCTAAAGGTAAAAGAATTTCAATACGGTGACACCAAAACGTGTGGCTAGCTACCTTATTTCCAATCATATAATATATAATCAAAACATAATTTTTCTTTCAGTACAACATATGAGGTGAGAATTATTCGAACTCCCAATTTTTTTGTCTGACCAGCTTAATTTGTGGAAGTATACTGATCAAAATAGAGTTATTAACTCAAATATGGCTAGATCAACAAATAAACTATCTATTATCACCTTAAAAGAAAACATAAAATTCTTTTTAATCTTTTTGAGAGAGAGAGAGAGAGGAGGGGTGTTTGTGTTTGATCTTCAGCAATGTATCAATAAAGCTGTTTCCAAATCTCTCTCTGTCAGCACAGTGAAAGCATTTAATAGAAAAAAGATTTTCCAAACTTTTTTTTTCCTTCTTCTCTCTCTCTCTCTCTCATATTCTCTGTTTTTGTTTGGTTCTTAGTTTTTTCTTCCACCAAGATTTATTATTATTATATTATGTAATGGGTTTACAATATTGGCCACACCCTTTTAAGGATTCTCTTGGCAATTAATAATTCCCATACTCCTTTTGCCAATGCCTTCTTTTCCTTCTTTTTTGGTTTAATGTCTTTTGACACTAAAAACTTCATCCAAAAATGTCTCCTTTTTTTCCCATATGCTTTCCACATTTCATCATTGTATTGCCACCACCCATAACTTTTTCTCTTTTTTTTCTCTCTCTCCTCTCTTCATTAATCACCAAAATATATTTTTCAAAGAAAAAAAACCAAAATATACAATTTTTTTTATGTGATTGAAATTAGAAAAGAAATCTACCCATTAATTACAGGGTTTGACTTCTAAATCAATCTTGAGTTATACAAATTCGATTCGTGAGTCAAATATGGTTGTTTGTGATTTGTCAATGCTATGTACATTTGTGGTGAAAACGACTTTTTATTTATGATTTTAGGAATTGTGAGCCGTAAAAATTAACATATGGCTACATGTGATATTATGTTGTTTATATGATAATATGGAAAAATGAATTAAAATAAAAATGAAATGAGAGGCAGAGGCAGAGGCAGAGGGGCCATCATTTTCAATTGTCATAGCAAAAATAGGAACCTCTGTGGCCTTCACACAACTCCATCATTATCCAAAATATTCCATTTATTCCAACTCTTTCCCTTTCCTCTTTTTTTCTCTCTAAATTATATATTAAAATTATTGTTTTCTTTTATTCATAAATCCCAAACACGCATTTTTTAACTTTCAATTGTGTATCTATAAGTTCTTGAATTAAAAGAAATCTATTCGACATGAAATCAAGTTTAGAGACTTACGGATCACTTTTCAAAAAGTTAAAAAGCTTGTCAAATATTTGGAATTGATTAGATACTTTTAAAAATTCAGGTTCAAGAACATGCAAACATCTAACTAATCATAAAGTTCAATCTCAAAACTAATTAGTATCAAGATGAGTAATCGATGTATTTATAAATCTTGTTGAGTCCATCAACTCCAATTTCAAATAATAGAAAGAGGGATCAAAAGAACTTGAATATGAAAGTGAAATGAATTAATAATGTGTTGGGTAAGGTAAATTTGATATGGGATTCGGAAGAAAAACAAAGAGAATTAGGAGTGTGTGATTAGTAAAATGGGGAAAATTGTAGTCATCAATCCCATCCATCCATCCATCCAATCCATCACCATCATAAGAAGTTGGAGAGATTGATGCAATGGGATTTTGACACATCATGCTCGGATTTTGAGACCACACTACACCACAGGCTTTACATCAAATCATCCTCTTTTTTTTTTACTCTCTCTCTCTCTCATATTTATTACACAACATGCTGCCTCTCTACTCTACGCCCTCCCCACACTACAAAATTTTCTCATTTCTTCCCAATTTTTACCCAAATTGGGTCACAAAATCCCCCTCCCAATCTTCCCAAATTTCACCCCATCCCCTTCTTTTTCACTTTTTACCAAAGGGGTCCGGTCCGGTTCGGCGGTCTTGGCGGTTTTTAACTTTTACGGGTTTACCACTTCAGTTGACTTTTTTTTTTTTTTGGGTGTAAAAAAATGAAAACTATATATAACATAGGGAAACGAGAAATCCCGAGGTTTTTTATTTATTTAATTTGTTTTGTAGCGTGGAAATAATAATAATTAAGGAAAATAAAAGGAGAGGCGCGTGGATCGAGAGAGATTATCATGCATTGCGGATCGCGCGTGACGACAAGGTGAAGTCACCCGCGCCGCCCTCGGGTTACGGCTGGCAGCGTAGCAGTACGAGTCAGGAAATGGACACGGCCTTTTTCTCATTGGGCCTTCCCGAAGCCCAAGCCCAATCCACATCCACTGCTCATCGATCTCTCCATTTTGCCCCTCCCTTCTGCTCCCCGTTTTCCAACCAACTCATTAAAACTCAATGCATTTCTCATAAGTCATAATTTACTTTCTATGTCTTCAGGTTTCTTTGAAAAAAACAAATATACGTTTGTAATTCTTAGTCAAATTTTTAAAAATTATTTTCTCTTAATTTTGGCTTAGACTTTGGAGCTTAGTTTTCAAAAACATAAAACAAAAAATAAACATGGTTATCAATCATGTTTTAGAATCCAACGATGTCAAATGCAATGAAATCAAATATAGACAATTTTTGTTTTTTTTTCCCTACCTTGGAAGAACTGTACTGACTGACAAACGTAGTTGAAACAGATCAATTTCGTTGATTTTCTTTCATTTTGGCTTTTTTTTTTCAAATTTACTTGTTTACGGTGTATTAAATCAATGATATTTGTTTAACAAACATTCTACGTCATGCATTCATTTTATTAACAAAAAAAAATCATAATTTTAATTAGTATATATTAATATTCATGGAATTCAATTTCAAAACTAATTGACAATGAGAGAAGTAGTCATGTCGTCCCTTCTTTTATCAACGTGAGATCTTAACCGTATATAATATATATAATTTAGACAAAATATTTGTCAAAAGAAAAGTTATGTAATTTTTTAAATAATTAAAAGTTGATTCTAATTCCCTTATTTTACGTTAATGTATCTAACAAAATATATATATGTATATCTCTCTCTCGTTATCCTTATACAAGCTATTGGGACATTTGGAAGGGTCATGCAACTGGCCGTGTCCCTCTCGAAAGGTGTGCCCTCTCCACAACCAGAACACTGCCCGCACAACCAAAGCATGAGACCAACTCACACACTGCTGCCTTGGCAGCGCCACCCCGTACCACCACAGTCCCTTGTCCACTTTTGAGTGACAATGCATCATCGTCTCACATGCAAACTTTGTCCTCCAATTTTACTTGGAAGTGAAGTCAAAAGGACCCCTATAAATGCAAGGGGTCCTCAAAGCCAAGGGAGGTAGGAAAAATATCAAATCGAACATAACTCAATTGGTTAAGGTGCCTAACTCTAATCAAGAGGTTATGAGTTCGAACCCCCACCCCACATGTTCTGTATCAAAGCCAAAGGATGTAGGAAAAATGACACAATACCACTCCATTGCTATTAAATTGAGTTCTTTTCATTTCTCTTTCTCAATTTTCTCTTGATTTAAGCATTTGAAGTGTGCATATTTTCTATGTGCAAGTGAACTTTGATCCAGCCGTTCGAGTAAAAAATCCTCCTAGTCACAGTCAGTTAGGTCAATTTCAGACCACCGATTCAGTTGACGTCCCCAAATCACACATCACTACAAACCGCAGTAAAACATAAGGAGTATTGTTTCAAGGAATTAAAATAAGTTATTCATTACCCCTGAAAGAAAAAAATAATAAGTTATTTATTATGCAGGTCCTATAAAAAAAGAAATAACTATTGGGTCAATGGTCCCGATTTTGAATTCGAAGCACATTGTTAAATGAATTAGACACCACAAATGCTCCTCTTCTCTAAATTTAGAAAGAATTAGAGAGTCGGGGTAATAATAAAAATACAACTTTTATAAATTAAATAAATGTTAATTATTTTACTTTTTTTAAGATGAAAATGAAATTTTAGTTATAACCTAGAACACTAAAGACCATGTTAATTTACGTACTCAAAATCAAAAAAAAGAAAAGAATTGAGAATGAGGATGTTGGTTTTTTTTATTTTTTTATTGTTTACTATAAATTTTATGAAATATGAATACGAAAATGTTAGGTTACTGAAATTACCTGAAATATGGATATTAATCCGACATAGATCAATTGTTGTAGTGTTACTTTTTTTTTATTTACAGCTAATTATAAATGATTAACTAAATTGTGCACTAATATTATTTTTAATTAAAATAATAATAGATTTTAATTTGTTTTATTACCTATTTTACTGATAGTATATTTATTTTAATAATTTATTTAATATTGATAAATAATAAACAATTAAAATAAAATTAATTCAGCTAAAAATTATTAATATTATTTTTATTCAACCATCACTATTAATATAAGATATTTATTAATAAAAAAATTATATTTTAATAATTTTAATAATATTAACTAATAATTATGAAGTAAATGTAAATAATTGGTAAATTAAATAAAATTTGTAATTGTTCTTTTATAATAAGATCATGTCAACAGAAAAAAGTTAGTTGGATCTGTGAGTAGAATAAAAATTATTAGTTGTATAAATAAATAAAGAAATTGTAAATTTAATAAATAAAAAATTAGATATACGTCATTGAAGAAGTCAAAGTTGTAAAGTAATTACTAAAAACAAATGTGAGACCTGATATTTATGACATTTTTCTTTAAAAAAATTCTGGATTTTTAGAAAGTAAAACTTTTCATTTAGGTACCTTCATTGATTCTCAATCAAGGCGGTACCTTTTAGATACATATGTGTGTTCCTTGATAACACAGGTAGCTAAGGTACAAATGGCAAAACTTTAGCGATCTTTATCACAAAGTTGTTCAACCGAATTCAATTTATAAAAGATCGGTTTTAAGAATCAACATAACATTATCGAGATGAAGAATATTGTCATAACAAAATGATGAAGAAAGAGATATTATCAATATCTGAAATAAAGACGAGAGCGTGGTCATCAAGTAAGTGGGCATAAGATTAATTTCAACAATAAAATTGAAAGAAAAAAAATTGCATTTGTGTTGGATTTGTAAAAAGGTGACGACAAAGTCAGAGAGTATGATCCATGATATGTGAAAAATGACAATTATTTTTATTGGTACGAGATATTTTTAGTGAAACCAAAAGTAAGGATGTAAAAATTATGTCAAAAGCGGACAACATTTTATTATTGCGGAGATATTCGGAATGCGAGGGCCATCGTTGTCCAACAGTTTGGAAAGTAGACCACGATCCGAGTCAACACAGGAAAACCAAAGTTAGTGTTGGACGAACTTCCCACTATTGAGCTCAATAAATAATATTATAATAAAATAAAAACCTAGGAGTTTTACTAAATTGAGTCAATAACCACCGATTTCAACGAGTCGACGCGGTGTTGACTCGTGGAAATTGACTCACTATCGAAAAATGGCGGGTTAGGTAGACATGAAAAATGAAAATTTACCCCACCAATGGGACTTCCAAGATTACCGTCAAATGAAGGAGGCTCTCAAATTTCAAACTAATTTGAAAATTTTACCAAAAGTCTTAAAATATATGGTTAAATTATAAACTTGGTGGAGTGGAGTTGTTTTGGATAACTATGGAGTAGTTTGGACATTAGACTTCAATATTTAACCAAAGATCTATACATCACACGACAAAAGATGATAGTTTGAATTGAATAGTTAAATGTATAATTTTCACGACATATATATTGACATTGTGAATACAACTAAACTCTGATCTGAAAAATTTATACTTATTGGTCCAGTCCTAATTTTAGACTTTTACTTTTTAATTTGGAAAGCTAATATTCCATCATTTTAAATTGTCATTGTATTAAGCGTTAAATCATTAAAATTATTTTTTAAAATAAAATAAAATCATTTAAAGAAAACAAAATCAAAAGAAAATGCGAATGACTCGAGATTAGTGGAAAAGTTATAATATTAGAAATTCTCTTATAAATCAAATGTTTGAATCACCTCTACATTTTTAGCACTATATTCTTAAAAAGATAAAAGAAAAAGAAGTAAAGAAAGTTACATATTTTTTTTAATTGAGTTGAAATGATGAATAAATTTGGGCTTAAAATGGTTTGGAAGAAGTCTTTGTGGGGGTAAGTTTGGAAGCCTGGAAAGAAATTAATTCAAGTGACCAAGTCCTACATATATTATATAGCATGGATTGGGTCTATTTTTTGACCAATCTTGTTTCAACGTATTGATCCATTACTATATATATATATTTGACTTTCTTTTAAATATTATATAATTTTTTTATTTTAAAGAACGCGAAGCCTATTGTTGGTAATTTTATCTTGAAAAATAAAAATTTACCGCAGAGTGAAACAATTTTTACTCTAACTAAACTTAAAAAAAAGGTAGGAATGAAATAAATGGGCGTGACTCACTTCAGACTTGTCCCTAAAAAGTCTAATCTCAGACATTCTTATGCTTATTTTTTTGGACCAGCCCACATATTCTCAATAACTATTTTTTACAAATTTTTACCATTTCTGACCCATAATTTTTAATTATTTATTTTACAATTAATTAATTTATTTATTAATTTATACTATTAATAATTTTTATTAGTGATTTATTATAAACGGTTATAAATTTAAATTTAATTTAATTGTGTTATTCTTAATTAATATTAAATATAAAAAATTATACTACTTTATATTATTGGTAGTTGTTCTAATAAAAATGCACAAATTACCCGTAAACTATGATAGTTGTTACAATTGTATCTATAAACTCTCAATTGTAAAAATTAAACCCTAAAACCTTAATAAATGAAAAATTATAACTCTGAACCTTTTAAATAAATTTAACCTTTAAACTCCGGAAAGTTTATGGGCAATTTCTAACCCCTAAAAGTTTAAATGTTTAATTTTTACCATGGAAATTTTAGGATTCTAATATTTTCATTTTGTGAAAGTTTGATATTTTAATTTTTACCATTCAAAGTTTATAGCTGCTAATAACTACCATATTTTAGGGGTTTTTGGTAGTTGATGTAATTTTATTTAAATTATTTGTTATGGGTTATTATTAAATAAATTGTTAAAATAAAAATATTTACTAGCAATAAAATAAATTAAAGTTTATTATTATTTTTTAATTAAAAATAATAATATTAACACATGTTAACTTAACTGGTACTTAGCTAGAAATAAAAAATATATATACATGGATATTCTAGTAATGGTAGTATATTTGGTTCCTATTCGACAACATCGATAGATCATTTATGATTTCAATTCCAGTTAATTTATACTAAATTGATCAAATAAATAATATTCTCAAATCGATCAATTCATTCCGTTTAAATAAACGTAGGTTATCTAGATTTTAAAATAATACTTTTATCGTGGAAAAGGGGAGCAAATGGAAGAGTCCAAGTAAAAGTTATAGGTATATATTGAACTTTAATCTTATGTCTGGATATTTAACTTCATTCATTTGACTTTATACCACCAAATACAAAAATTTACTCCAAATCAATTTACAAGACAATCCCACATAATCAGGTTAAGCAACCCTTTAAAAGTACTGGAACGAGATAGATACAAAAACTTTAACAATCTATAAGAAAATTTTTAAACATATTAACTAAATGATGTATATAATCTTACAAATTTCAGACACAAACTTTTAATTTAAAGAAATAACAAGAAACAAAATACGAATATTTTTGTTTCTTTATAAAACACGAAAACGATGAAACGAGAATGTTACGAAACAAACCCGACAAATCAAATCGAGCCAAAGAGGTACCTAAGGTAGCTTCCATGAGTAAAATTCTAAATGCTTATCCAGTTAGTTTTGTTGTTATTGTGTTTTTTTTTTTTTTTTGGTTGAATAATATATGGGAAGTCATGGGAGTTGGATAAACGTCTTGGACACTTGCTTGGGGCATACGTGACACTGAATAGGATATATTTATTTTATTACAGTTTCCCATTATTCATCAACCTTATCTATAAATAAAATTTTATTTTATCCAATGTTTTCTGATACACTATATATATGTATTTAACTTCCAAATTGTATCCATTTCACAAAGTTTGTATACCCTACACCATCATTTTGGAAAGCCCAGTTTCAGAACACAAATACAAATTTGAAGCAATTCCTCCCATTTAATTATCTATTCAACCAAATTTGGTACTGCTCTCTCTCTCTTTCTATATCTATATTTTTTATTAACCTTTTGATTATGATAAATCATATTTACATTTACAATTATTTGAAGTCATATGTAGTATCGTATCACATATGTATCGAATGTTGAAATTAATCTAAAATTTTTATTAGGTTCGGGATGAAATTTTGACCACAATTGTTAATATTTCTTTTCTCATAATTTTAAGGTTGGTAATTAATTGACAAGATTTAAATATGAAGTATTAAAATAGAATCGTTAAATTTTGAAGTACGAAAATGAATAAGTATAGATTTCATTCATAATTTGAGAATTTTATTATAATATTACTTATATATAGTTTAAAAAATTAATTTGTGCTGCATAAATTTAGTCCTTAATCAAATAAAAGTTCTTAATTTTTCCCAAAAAAAAAAAAATACAAAATATTTTGCTACAATTTAAAAAATAAGAATTAAATCGTTAGACAATTAGTTTTCAAAATTTTCATTTTTTATTCCAAAAATTTTTAATTTGTTACATTTTGGCCTCAAATTTTAGAGATTAAAAATGTATTTTGCCATTTTTTAAGAATTTAAAGACTAAAAACGAACCTTTCAAAAGTTTGGGGAACAAATTTGAAAGCTTAGGTTAAAAATGAAATTACTAATAAGAAAGGTTAAAAATGAAATTGAAACAAAATTTTTTTCTTTTTTGAAAAATAAGTCATTATTAAACGACCGTACGGCGAAACTTTGCATGGTCGCGGTCAGATGACGTGACTCACCATGTGGGCCCCATCGTTAAGATAATTTTTCCAACAGAACGACAGCGTATAGTACGGAGAGCTATGATTCCGTGCGGCAGTTAATAGCTGTACCCAAACTGTAAACCAATTAACAGCTGTCGTTCAGGATTCAATTATTGCATGCCCACCTCCGTGCATTCCGCTTGATGATCAGATATCAATGCGTGAGCTTCTGCCACGTGGCTTGCATCCCATTACTGATCGTATCCCAAAATTTGTTTTCTTTTGGTTTTTGTTTTTTTTAATTACACAAAATTGGTTTTTGTCCTTTTAATTTCTACTCACTTTATTATTTACAGGCTTTTTTTTAAGTACAGTTTGTTAAATACTTAATGTTGTGTTTTTTTTTTCAATTTTACTCTAGTTTTTAATTTTAATTTAACCATTGACATTATGATATATTTTTTTAAGTTGAATTAGTATTTTGACCTCTATATTTTAAAACTTGTTATATAATCATATACTTACACATATCTAAATTTGATCATTCTACTTTCAATAAAGCTTACCATTATTCTCTAGGTTATATTTATATAAAATTACATTTTACTACAACAAATTAGTCCCTTTTTTATTTTAAAAATTTGACCAATATATTCACATTGTGTCTTTAATAAATAAAAAGTTTTTCTTATTTTGTTTTGCTAAATAAAGAAAAAATCTTGCTTCAAATGGACTACTTTTAAGATTATTTTTAAAAATGTCATAGCGAAATTTTTAGACCTTTAAAAATACATAGAGTTTAGATATAATATAATATGATCACCAAAATGGTATTTAAAATTTTGTATTTATTAAAAATTTTCACTAAATCTAACTATTTATCAAAATAATCTATTTCTATTATATATATATATATTTAAGAATGTCAATTCTCAAATGAATGCATAAATATTAATTAATTAACAATATTCACTCTAACTATTTTCATCACCAACCTCATGAGTCTACACATTAACTTCAACATTTAATGTTTAATAATTCACTTTATTTTTCCTCCTCCAACCCAGTTCAATTAGTTTTCTTTTGTTTTTTTTTTAAAAGATCATCATGTATTCGAATTTTTGCCTCTACTACGGAAAAAAAAGAAAAAAACAAGAAAAAAAGAAATAATCACCTTTCTAAGAAAACAAAAAATGAGTGATCACATTTAAATATCCCCTTAAAAATCTATTTTTAATGATTATATCCTAATTAAATAATGAAATAATATTAACTTTTTTAAAGGACACCTCCTCATTAACTAATTTTAATTAATTAGACCTAACTCATAAATCATAATTAAGTAACCCACTTTCTATTAGTTAATAAATTTTTGTCACGTTTAAAATAAGTTCTTGGGGGAGGAGGAGATTTTTTTGCCTAAAAATGTTTAGGAATGTTTGGTACGTAATTTAGATTTAGAAGCGACAGTAAACAAACTGGGGTGAGGCTGCATGTTCAATTGATAGATTTGTTTTTTAAAAATAGCTTTTCAATACAATTCTGTTTTTCTTTTTTTTTAGTGCAATACGTAGAGGTGAGGATTGAACTTGCAACCTCTTGATTGGAGATAATACATCAATTATCGATGCTCGCTTTGGCCAACTTTGTTTTTCATTGAATCTATTGCTTTATTTTTAGATCATCAACCAAACGAACCCTCAGATATTTCTGGCTACTTATTACTTATTAGTGGATTAATTTTTTTTTCAAAAGTTATTTTAAAAACATATTTTATGAGAGAATTGAGATATATATAGAATTATGTTTCCATTGACATTAAGATTTTATTATTAATATTCTTTAAAAGGGTTGAAAATATTTTGAAAACCACTCTCAAAAGTTTCATTTAATACCAATTTTATATACGTATGGTTGTCCATATTCATCATCTTATTTTGGATTTTAGGTTTAAGGTGGAAAATAAAACAAAAAGGTATGAAAGTTGGTACAAGTAACTCATTATTTCCTTTTTGGCTGCCACCAATTTTTGACTTTTTCGATCTTAATGGATTTTACAGACAAATGACCTTGGCCAATTACCAAAAAGGGCATAATACATAAATATTCTCTCTCTTATTTTTCTTTTAATCTCTCCCTCCTTTTCCTCTGCACTTGAACAATAAAAGCTGGATTAGTAATATGAAAATGAAAACAATGGATTCAATAATAATAAAAAAAAATTATATCACAAGTCTTTACCTTTTTTTTTTTCATATCTATATCCTCCGCTGAAAAATCAAGACTAAGACAGGAGTTTCGTGGAAAATAGAGCACCTTTATCGGATTAGAACCGATGACTTACGCCTATTTTTTAGGACGTTTAAAGAGCGTGACTCTACCGCTTAGTTAAAAAAAGGACCCATTTGATTCAATTCATGAATTAGCCCACTATGAGTTTACTGCATTCATAATAAGAGATATATAAATATATCTCTTTCGAATATGTATTGATAGAAGATTTGGAAATTGTATCTTAATTTAAATATTTGTGAACGGAGGTAATTACCAACTAAATATTAATTTTAATATAAAATATTATTTATTGACTTATTAACCAGCTATATGTTATAAATTTAATATAATTATTATTTTAAAATATTATATTTTACCTGGTTTAGTTTTAACAACAAGTGTATAATATGAAATAGTATATTTAAAAAAAACATTAATATTATATATTTTAAGTACGAGACTTTTCAACTGATAGAGAAAAAATATCAATTTAACTCAAATGTTTGGTTCAACAGTAAATACATTTATTTCTTTTCTTTCAAGCCAGATGTCTAAATTTTCACATCTCACTTTTTTTTTCTTCCTTTTTTACTATAAAAAAATTATATTAAATCATGTCCATACGTTTTGTAGAAAAATAATTATTTATCTCTTTTTGACGTAATCATTCAACATTTTAGTTCATCGTGTCACGTTGTAAAAAAAGATTCTAATAAAACAAAAGAATATACTTTTTAATACTATAAATCACATGGACATGTCTTCTTTTTTTTTAACTCATACTCTTCTAATCTTTTGTACTGTCATTGTCATTCGATGTCAAGTAGATAACCTTTTTGTTATATAGTTAATTTGAAGGACAATTTACTTTCTTTTATGGAAATTTGAAAAAGAAAAAAGATATTCTCCTCCTTTTGAAACTAAACATAGATCATAAATGAGAGTGCCGTGATTTAAAAAATGCACATTTAGACCCACATTTATAACTATTTAGTTTTTTTTAATGTAATTTTTATAAATATTTTTAAAATCCTGACCAATTTTTATTTTTTTTAAGTAGTTTTAAAATTCAAAAGGGTGAAACTCCCATTTTTCGAAAATATTTTTTTAGGTCAACTTCTATATATATTATACAATAAATGTCGATATCAAAATTTGAATCTTTGACTTTAAAGAAAGTGATTAATATGTTACTTAATTTGTTGAACGTTCTAGTTTGTAATTTATTGCTAGCTATTTTTTTCATCATTTATCTATTATGTCATATTAAATCAACCGACATTTATTTAAAAGATATATATATATATATATATATATAATTTAATTTAATTTAATTATAATAACAAATAATCATGCTTCGCTCAAAATAAAAAAAATTAAAATACTATAAGAAACCTAAAATTTGTTTTATTTATTTTTTGTTAGATAGATATATTTTTAAGGATATATAGATAAATTATATATTCTTTTTTTTAATAGGATGAATTATATATTCTAATGATTATGGTAGAAAACAAGTTAATTTTTTTTCCTAAGTAAATCTATTATTATTGTGACCAAACTATCCTTATTCCTCACCAACTATCTACTTCGATATGACTGGAAAAAAAAAAAGAAATCACTTGGAAAGTTCTCTCGAACAAACCAGAACAAAAATCAAAATAAATTTTATTTTACTAATAGACACACATTTTTAAATTAATAAAAAAAAGGTGAAGGAAAATGACTTTATTACCCTTCCATATGTGGTATAAATGTGTATTTAAAAAAAGTTATATTTTTCTTGTTTTTTTTCCCTTGTTCTTAATTCTTATTATCTCTTTATTCCTTTTCATATTTAGTTGTCTTTCATTATTTGAATAATTAACGTGTAATCTTCAAACTTTTAATACTTTCTAATTTTGTTAACTTATTTTTCTAATTATAGACATGTAATCTATTAACTTTTAAAACCTTAACCTATAACAACTGTATAATTATTCTTTGGTTAATTAAAAAGGTAAATTATTTAAACTTTAAAATAAAGTGCTTTGGTTAATTAAAAAAGTAAATTATTTAAATTTTAAAATAAAGTGCCGACCGGACATAACTAACATGTGGGGATGGAGATTCAAATCTTCGACCAAAAATTGAAAATATATATCTTAATTAGTTGAGTTATATTCCAGTTGACAAATACACGTTCACTTAAACATAGTTAATATAGAAAATATAGCTTAAAAAAATCATAGTTAAGTTACCACGTTGTTTTATTTTGTTAAAATTAAAATTGGACTACTCTTTTTTAATCGTTGAAACCACCCTAATAATTTAACCGACTGCATGTATAAATACATTTATTGAAGAACTTAATGGAAAAACAAGTGATGTTACAATATTTTTTCAAAATTTTAAGATAGGTCAAAATTACATCAAGAAATTTCCAAAAGAAAAAAAAGAAAAAAGGCTCAGTTAAATGCAATTGTCAATATGAACATAATAAAATATGTTACTGGATGTTTAATTAGCACACGTAGATTCGGCATCTTGAACTTACAAATGTTAAACTTGGATAGCAACATGTAGGTCGATTGTGTAACTTAAGTCTAGGTAAACTAAAGTTCGGGACAAGGTCCTGTAGTATGAGTTAAGAAAATTGTATTTAAGGTGATGAAATATTTAATCATGTTAAATCAATTGTTGTATTTTATATTTATTTTAAGTGAGTTGAATTTAGTCGTGGAACCCGCTCGACAAATATGACAACCCCCGACTCCAACTCCAAACGTGGGTTACGTTTATGATGCCGACCTCACAATCGGAGTATCATGATTCTTTTATGCGGTTTTATTTTTATTACCCAAAGATAGGGATACGAAATCTCCAACTTTTAGTGCTGCATTCAAGAGAAGGGATTATATTTATAGAATAGAATATAGTACTAGAAAATGTCCCCAACCAAAATACCCGTAAATGGAATGTCTAATTTATGATTTCATTTGAATTATGATATAGAATGGAAAAATTGAAATTTGAGTGTAACAGCACAATCCAACAATGCCCTCGATTTTGTTTCCATGCAGAAAGAAGAAGAAGAAGAAGAAGAAGAAGAGAGAACGGGCAGCTTCAAATCCAACGTGTGGTCTGTGTGCATGGAATTTCATTCCGTGAAATAATTCCAATTTTTCGCCTATAAAAGGACAACCCCAATTTCTCAATTCCTAATTCCTGTTCCAATCCAGGCCCCAAGCTAAATCCATGATGGAAATTGGAGCTGTGAACTCCGACATGGACACAGCTTCAACCATCACCATTAAAGGCATTCTCAGTCTCCTCCTGCAGAACGTTGATGAAAACGATGCCAAACGCCTCATTTCTCTCGGTATGGGCGACCCTTCTGCTTATTCTGCCTTCCACACTACCCATGTCGCGGAACAGGCCGTCGTTGATTCTCTTCAATCCGAGAAGTTTAATGGCTACGCCCCCACTGCTGGCCTCCCCCAAGCCCGAAGGTACTTCTGTTCTTTTTGCTCCCTAATTCAATTTCTGGGTTTCGTTTCTCGTCTCTATTGGGAACATTGTTGGGCTGGAGTTGAAAACGTTGATTACTGATTACTCGAGGAAATGCATGTGTGTTTTAGTTTGTAATTCTTTATTCCCTTGAATTTGGTTTTGTTCTTAATTGTTGTGAATTTGAATATTCTGGGTTTATCCGTATGATTCTGTTTTCTAATTCCGACCCTTTCTTTTGGCCATTTCCCCCATTTTTCCTCTTTTTGATTTGCCTCTCTTGGTTTGCTTTTAGTTTTAAGACTTCTCTTTCTTTTTTTCCCTTTTCTTCCACTCGAATCAGCTACAGGGTATTTCTAATTCTTTCGCAATTCAGATGTTCTACATGAATTAGTTGCTGGTTTAGGTTACTGATAAGGTGCTTCAGTACTGTTACTGTTCATCTGGGTGGTATTTTCTATGGTCAAGATGATCCATAATGAGTTTTGATATCATGATATGAGTTATGATAATGGTTATTGACCAGTACAATCACCTTTTTCTCTCCAAGTCAACACCTAACTTCTATTTTACAATCATTCCCCTTTTATAATTTACCTTTACATTTGGCAACCAAATGGGGAGTTCTTGAAGTAGTTCTTTGCCCTCTTTGTTCGAATAATTTTCTTTACTTCCTGAATTGGACGCATCCAAACTTCCCTGCAACTTTCCTATGGTTGTTCTTTGAAAGAAACAATGTAAAGCCAGAGAATGATCCGAATGCGCTATATCACATAATTTTCTTGGCTAATATGAATATATGAAGCTACTTTTGAATTCAGTTTCTTTTGTCTATATAACTTTAAAGCATTACTTTTACTTAACTGTGTTTACAGACATGTACTATCAAATTTGAATTTGCAGGTTTCGTAATTTTATTTGTTTAAATTTACCTCGAACAGATCAATTGCTGAATATTTATCTCGCGATCTTCCGTATAAGTTGACATCTGATGACGTTTTCATTACGTCTGGATGCACACAAGCAATTGATGTTGCTTTGGCGATGCTTGCTCGCCCTGGTGCAAATATACTGCTTCCAAGGCCTGGTTTCCCTATCTATGAACTTTGTTCTGCATTTCGTAATCTTGAAGTCCGGCACTTTGATCTGCTCCCTCAGAGAGCCTGGGAGGTTGATCTTGATGCTGTTGAAACCCTTGCAGATCAAAACACTGTTGCATTGGTTATTATCAACCCTGGGAATCCATGTGGAAATGTATACAGTTATCAGCATCTGAAGAAGGTTGGTGATCTAGATTATATAACCTCAAGCACCGAAATACAAATAGTATAATGTTTTCGGTTGACTGTCCTTCAGATTGCAGAAACTGCAGAAAAGCTTGGAATTCTGGTAATTGCTGATGAAGTTTATGGGCATCTTGCTTTTGGAAGTAAACCTTTCGTGCCGATGGGAGTTTTTGGGTCAACTGTTCCTGTTCTCACCCTTGGATCTCTATCAAAGAGATGGATAGTACCGGGATGGCGACTCGGGTGGTTCGTGACTAGTGATCCTTCTGGCACATTCAGAAAGCCCAAGGTTCCCCCACCCCCCTCACATACTACTTGATTGAACAATTGGAAATTTTATTACATTAGCCATTGGTCTTCATATCTTATGTTTTATAAATGAAAACAATGAGTTATAAGCCTGTTTGCCTCAGCTAATGCCTATTGAATTCTTCCTTCTTTCCATACAGGTTCTCGAGCGAATCAAGAAGTATTTCGATATATTAGGAGGCCCCGCAACATTCATCCAGGTTCAGATCTTAAGTTTTTGTGTCATTTGAGATCTCAAGTCGTATTCACTATTCAGATGAAACAACTTTCTCCCTTCATACTAGCTAGTTCATTTATA
Source organism: Momordica charantia (assembly GCF_001995035.1). The sequence continues at coordinate 82,269 of NW_019104501.1, read as the reverse complement.
GATGTTACTCATATCAAACTGATATAAATACAAACACTAGATTCTGGTAGATGCTGATGATGCCAAGATTCTGGCTATAGTATCGACATATTAACTCACAAGACACATCCGAAACTCAAATCTAGCTTCCTATATATTACTGTTAGCAATGTTTCGAGCTGCAAGCTTCTTCTCATTCAACTTCTCCCATGGTGGTTTGATGTATCAGGCTGCAGTACCCCAGATCCTCGAGTCGACTGATGAGGTTTTCTTCAAGAAAACGATTAATCTTCTGAAGCAAACCTCTGAAATATGTTGCAGAAAGATCCAGGAAATCCCCTGTATTACATGCACGCACAAGCCAGAGGGGTCAATGGCCGTGATGGTAACAGATGAAATCTCTAAATTAAGTTAACAAATTTTAAAAAATGCCATGTCGCTTATCTGCTTACGGCACGATATTGTATAGGTGAGACTGAACATGGATCTTCTCGAAGACGTCAGTGATGATATTGATTTTTGCTTCAAGCTTGCCAAAGAGGAATCTCTCATCATTCTTCCAGGTCAGTAACGTGAAAACATAAACATAGAGATGCTTTTGATAGTGAGTTTCTCTTCTCAACTGAAATTAATGTTCAACAAATCGTGCTCCAATGTCAGGAACGGCGGTAGGGCTGAAGAACTGGCTCCGAATTACTTTTGCGGTCGACCCATCGTTTCTTGAAGAAGGTTTAGAGAGGCTTAAATGTTTCTGTCAAAGGCATACAGTTGAGCTGTGAAGAAGTTGGGATGATACTGATGCAAACGAAACAAACAGGTTGAGTTCCATAAGTTAGTGAAAAGGAATTCTTGTTCCAAGAATAACGTATAAATGGAAAAACTCATTCCATGTACTGATGTACCATATATAAATATACAAGGCACTTATTCAGATTCAAAACTGCTCTCTTCCTTGCTTTCTGTTAATCATATCAGCCAAATTCACAAAATTTAATAAAAAAAGGGGACACACTCAGCTCTTGGTCAGTCCATGAACCTAGCAGTCATAAGATTGGTATTTGCGGCACCTATTTTCGATCAAAACGTCGTAAGTTTGAATCAACACTTTGCATGTTGTACTTAACAAAAGAAAGATGGGTGCTTGCTAGTTACCTTAAATATTCTATTCTTGTGTCGAAATTGAGATAGAAGTGCTTATGCTTAAAATATGCTATCTTTTTTAGAGTAAAGTTGAATGTAGGACTTTGGAAAAGGTTATCAAATTATTAAGTCATTAACTAGATAGGTTATTGGCAACACAATACACCATCGAGGAGTGTAATGAACCGCATCAAGTCGATAAACGATTGGTGACTTTTGTGGATACCAAGACTTGGGAGAATAGAAAAAGTATGGAGATGCATGCACCGCATCGACTTAAATCGACTTATCATACCTAGATGGATAGATCAGGTCGAAATTGAAAACTAAATCATTCCAATTTTTCTTGCACCCCAACGGATTACAAAATAATAATAAATTTCTTTTAGTTCAATAATATGTGGTAGTGAGAAGCGTTTAAGAGACATTTCGATTGGTAAGAACTTGGAGTCTCTCGATTGATTGGTAAGGACTTGGAGTTTCTTGATTTTTACAAGTCTCACGTTTGAATCTTTCGGTGAACTTAATATAAAATTTTTTTTATTGTCTTTCCGTCCGAGTCTTACGTCAGACTCTCAGACTCTCAGACTCTCCATTATCAAGATAATAACAATAATAACAACATGCGGCGGTGAGATTCCAACCTCTAAGCTTGATGGATAATTCATGTGGCTTTTCTGCATAAGTTATGTATAATCATACAAATTTCAATACGAAAAGATGATTATAATAATATACAGCTGCCGGCTTCTACTGCCGGCTTCCTTGGCTCATCTGAAAGAAGCATGTATCAAAGTTCAGTCTCTGCTGCATCTGATGCGCCTTCTGATGGGCCTCATCTTCTTCATTGTTCTGCAGTTTTTACCCAAAAGACAAACAGAACATAGCAGGATTCCATCTCTCTCTACCCTCCAAAAACTTCTCGACAAATTTCAAACTGTTCAATCCCCAAAGGGGTTCTCTTCCCACAAATATCCATTCGAATACGACCCATAATCAATATATTGCAAATCGGAGTTGTTAGTTCTAACAATTCTTTATTGATTCCCACGCCCTTTATATTGGCCAATTGTCTGTGGTTTCTTTCAGTGTAGTACAGAATTTCTCTGCGTTCTGTTCGATGGAGGCCG
>NW_019104501.1:49920-73407 GCF_001995035.1 Momordica charantia | reverse complement strand
TGGGAAATGCGGCGCTGAGAAGAAAAGGAAGTTGTTGGTGCTAAATTAATGTTGTTTTCAGCTTTAAGATCTCGATTTTTTTGTATAGAGAGTCGGTTATAATGCTGTATTCCTTTAATTCTGGCGCTGTTTCTCTGGATTTCTGAAACGTCGGGGTCTTGGGCGCGAGCTGAGAAGCTACAGGAAGATATCGTATGTATTTTCTCATAGAAAATCCCACCCAATAACCTGTTTTGTTCAGTTCGTGGTCTGATAAGACAATTAAGAGATTCGTCAATTAAATTTAAAGGGAAGATAAGAGAACGTTCTTCTGATGTACTCCTCAGTCATCTCGCACTTGAGTGGGTTAATCTACTACAATCCTGTCTTGTTCAAAAGAACGATTTATTTGGATATTAGGCTAATGATGATGGGTTATCTGTTGATTTTTGTGATGTGATTCAACTTTTCTATTTTAATTTCAGGAAATACGCAAGTTGTTGATTATGATGAAGGAAATTGGGATGGATTTGGAGAGGGACAATCAGTCGACGATGGTATTATGGATAAAGAACCCTTGTTTCAATTTACTTTGGAAGAGTGTTTTCAGGATAAGATCTTGTAATAAAATGTTAGAAGCAAGAACACAAATTTCAAAGATTTTTTTTCTAGGACTCGCATCATAAGGCTTTATTTTAACATCTTTGTTGCCTTTAAAAAAAAAATTAATTGAAGAAACGACGTGGGTAAAGGAAAACAAGAAGCATGTGCAGTGTACTGTGTACAATCTGCTTTAGAACTTGCAATATAAACCAGCCACTTTGTCAAGCCGTCAAAATCAAATATTTGAAATGTTTATTTCTGTTCGGTCATTTTGCTTGTTTAGTAACCGACATATTGCTTTTTGATGGACTTTCTGTGGATGCCTCGATTTGAAGAAGATTTATTTCAACGGATACCTTGCTTAAAGATTATGGTCTTGGTTTCCCTAGGTGTACGGTTAATTAATTAGAATGCAGCACATACTTTTTGGTGGATTTTCTTCTTCTGGCTATTAAATCCGGTCTAAAGATTATTGAGAATCTTTGTTGTTTGGAAGTCTTAACCAATTATTTACTTGGTATTTGAAGGTCAAGAAGCTTGAAAATGCTGTTGTTGAGCTGTTGAGTACTTACGAAAACTGTGACAACTTTTCATCTGCGATTCAGTCGGTTGGAAATATATATGAACCAAGAGAAGAGGTATTTAAATCTCTTTCCATGTTGAATTTCCCACGATATATTCGACATTCAGTTTGTTAATTTTCATAGTGCTGGTTCCTTCGTTTCCATACCTAATGATAGTTTATGTTGATCCTGTAGTTAACAGATTTTGAGAAACTACTTGACGATGAAGTTGCAAAAGTCAGTGAAAATTCATCTTCAAATTTGCAGAACCATTCAATAATTCGGAAGTTTAGAGAAGCTATTTGGGTATGCATCTTCATCTTATTTTCTATGCTCCGGGACAGGCAATTGGCACCTTGAAAGACAGTAGATTAGAAAGCCAGTGGAAAGTATTTCCATTTTATTAACTGATTATAGGGATTGCGATACCTCTTTGGCACTGATTACGCATGGTAGCAACAAAAAAGTTGTCAAATCTGTGCAAATAATCATCCTAAAACTGTGAAAACGCAACAGAAAGTACATGATAAGTAAACAAGAGAAACTACTTTGTTTGTTTGCAATTAAAGTACATGAGAAACAATTTTATTATTCTTCCAATTGTGTAGATATTTATCTTTCCAGTGCTTTGGCTCATCTCCCGATATTCCTGCAGAATGTACATCATGCAGGGCAACCAATGCCAGGTGAAGAGCAGGAGGACATTGTGATGACCAGTACTCAGTGTAATTTATTGAATGTCACTTGCCCATTAAGTGGAAAGCCTGTCACTGAATTGGCACAACCTGTTCGCAGGTATATTGCAACGAAAGATTTTTTCATGAAGAACGAAGAATTAGATATATTTCTTTTACTGTTGAAAAATAAGTCTGCTCATCTATTCACTCTGTACTAACAGCATGGATGGTTACATGCTTGTGTTATTCTCTCTGGTTACATTTATCAAGTGGGTGCCTGAAAATGGAATGAGCTAGACTTTCACTTGTGATTTTTTTCCCTCGTAATAAATTGACAACCACCCTGAGTTAGACTTAGACTGGTGACATTGGGGATGTGAGAAAAAGTAAAGAGAATTTAGAGGAATAGTTTAAATCACATGCTGGCAAGATGACAAATTTCTTAACAACTAAATAATGTAGGATCAAACAGTTATCTTGCGAGCTTTATTAAGGTGCATGATAAATGGGTCTGGTACTCGCTATTTGAGTTGATCTAATAGATCTTGAACTTTAAAAGTGTCTAATAGAATCTGAACTTTTGATTCTATCTCTACCTTTTACAATTTGTAGTATGGAATGCAAGCATGTGTATGAAAAGGAGGCTGTGATGCAGTACCTAAGATCTAAGAATTCTCGAGCTCAATGCCCTGTAGCAGGTATCCAGGTCTTCTACATGTAATGTAGTACATACAAAATGTATAGATTGCTTTTCTAGTTTTCTCACTTGAACTCTTTGTCCTTGTAGCCTGTCCTAAGATGTTGCAGCCAGAAAAGGTCACGCCTGATCCGTTCTTACTGATTGAAATTGATGAACTGAGAAAAACGTCTAGGCACTCTGTGAGAATACAAGATTTTACAGAGCTTGATGCAGAATAGCAACTCTGAAGTAGTTTCTTTGCCTTTTTCTCTTGAAGTCATCGTCGTAGTCGTCGTTACCGTAGTCGTTAAATTGTCATCATTTCATCAAATGCTTTGTTTCGTAAGTTGAGCTGGTTGGATTTAAATGGTATCTTTTTGTCCATGTTATTGTGAACATCGTGTTGAATGGAGAAGTAGGACCTCAGCTACAAACTGTAATTGCCCTTTGTATTGGAGCTGTTCTTTTTCTCCTCTGGTATGTAAATATCATTTCTATTTACAAAAAATTTTACTCTAAAATGTTCATTTGGCAAATATTTTTGAAAATTGGTTTAAAAAATATTTAAATATTTTGTTCGTCTTTAAATTGTTGTATTCTGGTTGATAACTTTCTATGATCATAATTCCATCGAACTTTTTTTTTTCAAGGTTTAATTTACTATATCCCATATTTATAATACTTAAAAAACTAATAAAAACTTGACACAAGTAATTTTTTATATATTATATAAGATAAATTCCATATTGGTAAAAGGCTTGGACGTATCTCTATGCTACTATTTTTGGTGGTCCAAGCACCCAGTACCGTACTAGACTAGGGGGTTAGGGAGTCGGGCGATAATAGCTCCTCCACGTCCAAAAGCGTTGTCAAATTTATTCCTTTCCATTCAACGAGCATTCTCGTCTACTTTGGTTTTTGTTAAATAATTAATAAAAAAAAAATAGCAAGGACTCAAATAATTTTTACATAAAATTTAGAGACTAGCAGAATAAGTACTTAATTTTTAGATTATTATTTAAATATTGATTTAAATCTAGTGGCTAAATTTGAACCTTATTTTAATAATTTAACCCAAATGATTTTTGCCAAAATATAAATATATGCTGCTGAATTCGACCACGCCAGCGTCGGTCGTCTTCTCCGGCTCCGGTAGACCGTCGGCGTCACTTGCCACTCACGTCCAGTAGCCATTTCATTTCAATCCAATGTTTCTGAGAGCTCCGCTGCTTAAGGTTTCATCATTTTACTCGATCCCATGTTATCCTCTGGTTCCCTTATCTCTCTATTCCTCGGTTTTTTCTTCTTCTCGCACACCATTTCCTATCCGATGCCACGCATCTCTCCCCGCAGCCCACGAACCATCTTCTTCAGCTCCTCCGCCTCACTCCCCCGAGGCGGCTGATAATCGCTGGAGGCCCATGTGTTTGTATTACACGCAGGGCAAATGCACAATGGTATTTTCAATTCCGGCTTTAAGTTGCTGCTGTACTTGTGTTTCTGAATGCCATTTTGTTTTCTTTGCTTCCGTTTTCTGAATTGAGCGAGGATTCTACATGACTGTGAGTGTTAAGTACTTGGTTTTGTGTTGTACACCACGTGTTCGATGATATTCCTCATAGAACCGTTACTCGCTTATGCTGCGTGTTGAGTTGTTTACTACTTGCATTTTGATGAGGAACTCTATAATTTGAGAATTGGGTGTGTAAAATAATGATAAGGTCGTTTCAGTTCTAAAAGTGCAGGAAGAATTTGTAACCCATATGAACAAAATTATCGAACGTTAGAGTTCGAAGAAAGGGTATGAATGTACAACCTTCCTTCATTGTTAATCAGTCTGATTGTCTCATCTTATGTGGTCTTCAGATTCTGATTGGATTTCCCAGTTGACAATCGCTGAAAAATTTATATGTTCATAATTTATATTACCCGGTTGTGTAGATGGATGACCCACTCCACCTAAAGAAGTTCAATCATGATATCTCCAGGGTGCTTCAAGTAAATGCTAGGTCAAACCATACGCGAACTCAGAGTCAGGATATTGATTTTTTTCTGGTACTTGATTTGGAGGGTAAAGTTGAAATTATTGAGTTTCCAGTCATATTAGTCAGTGCCAAGACATTGGGTGTGACAGGTTTTTTCCACAGGTTCTACCTGCTTCTTTGTGATGTGTTCATTCTTGCTATTGGTTATGTATTAATTTTTCTTTCCGCTTGGCAGATTATATACTTTATGCATTGCTATATTTCCCTATTACCTGTTTTGTCTTCTTAATAGATCTCCAAAGATTTTAATCACAATGAGCATATAGAAGGCATTAGCCGAATAGATACACACAAGCATACTAATGCCTTAATTTATTGAATATAAATTAAGCATGTGGTAAAATGTTCACTTATTTTGGAACTAGTTTAGCATATATAACGTGTAGTTAGGAAAACTGACTTCTGTGTGATTGAGATATGACATTTTCCAGGATGGCTACGCTTGTAACCTAATCGTGTAAAATGGCTTAATTTACAAGTTCCAAGTTCTAATATTGTAAACGAATGTTCTTTGGGTCTTGTGAAACAATAAATTTATGGTTTTCCTTTTTTTGTTTTGTTTTTTGGTTGGTATGTTTGTTGACCACTGCCTTAAATCCTTCCACAGGTTTGTTAGGCCATCAAACATGAGTGAACGAAGGATCAATGAATACATTGAAGGAAAATATGGAAAATTTGGAGTTGATCGGTGTGCTTCTAATCTATTTATGGCAAAGGCTTGATAAATGTTTTTGGGCAGTATAGTGCCTTCCCGTTTAGAATCTAATTAATTTCTTTTTATTAGCTGATGGTATAGTTCCATATTATAATATACAGTGTCTGGCATGACACAGCCATATCATACAAGGAAGTTATTCAACAGTTCGAAGATTGGCTAGTTGAGCATCAGCTATGGAAGAAGGAACTGGGTGGGTGTCTTGATCGAGCAGCATTTGTGACATGGTAATCCTCCTTTTCTCGTTTTACATATCCTAGCTAAATAATTCATATTGTAAATGTGGTATGTGTATCCATGGTTTGCCCAACAACTACGAGGTCTTTATAATTTTCATCGAATGAAAATGTGGAGGACCATCATCGGATTCATTTTATTGCACGATGTTGAAGTATAAACTGTTGCTTAACAAGTGTGATTATCAGTATCTAACGTTGAATGTTTTTTGTCTTGTTCCAGTGGCAACTGGGATATAAAAACTCAGGTTCCACATCAATGCAGCGTGTCGAATATAGAACTTCCCAACTATTTTATGGAGTGGATCAACATTAAAGATGTCTATCTCAACTTTTACCAAAAGAAGGTATAATGTATCTTTCATCCAGTAGCATCACATATTTGCCAAAATAAGGGTTTGTAGTATCAAATATATTTACTTTTAGGAGTCGAGAGTTTCAAAACCAATCTTCTGCTCATGGTTTTGCTTCTCTTCAACTTCTGGGACAAAACACTATACATTGGCTTAAAAATTTCAAAACAAAGTTCAATGTTCATTTTCCCGCATAGGAAAAATCAATAACGGAGACGATAGAATTAGTGACTGTGATTAGTTATACGTCTCAGATACGTTGCTTTTACAGGCTCATTTGTACAAAAAAGAAAAGTACTTCAATCACGGTTCTTAAATAAATGGACCTAGATGACCAATTATCAATTATGTTCTTTACTTCTGATGGTAATTGGTAGGCGACAGGAATGACGACGATGATGAGACAACTCGAAATACCCTTGTTAGGAAGCCATCATCTTGGTATAGATGACACAAAGAACATTGTGAGAGTTCTACAGAGAATGGTTGCTGATGGTGCACGTTTGCAGATCACAGCACGTAGGAATCCTAATTCTCCTCAGCATGTTAAATTTCTTTTTGAGAACCGTATTTAATGGTTTTTTGATTAATATTTGTCTGGATGATCTATGGATTATAAACTATAGGAGATCTCATCTTTCTGTGAAATTATGAACTTGTTAAGATGTATTTTTTTAGTCAGTTATGTTTCATGTGTTAAAATTTTACCAATGTCCTCTATTTGTCTTTTATTTGAGAGTAGATTTTTTTTTATTTTTTATTTTTTTTTATATCTATTTGAGAGTAGATTTGATTCTGAAAGATCGTCTTAAATCCATAAGAAAAGAACCGTTATAAAATTGTTACGTAGTGATCATGTCTAGTATAATGTATATTGATATCTGGTAAAATTGACATGAATATAGTATTCGTATAAAAAAATGGTTATATATCAATATCATTTATGGTTTTTTTAGTACAACATGTGGGGACAGAGATTTGAACTTACGACCTCTACTACCAAACTAGTTAGGCAGATCTTATTTATTTGGGATATGCATTTGGTAAATAAATAAATTACATAGGGATAAAATTGAAATGGATGAAATTGATACAAATCTAAAATGCTAAGAATAGAAGTTACAATTTAACCAAAAATTTTCTCTGACATTGTATTTTACTCTAATCTTTGTTACTTTTTTTTTACAATAAATTAAAATATGATTCGGACTCTTCACTTATTTATCCAAATAGCAATTAAAATTAATAGGCATGTCATATTAACGAAATACAAGCACAAGTCTATAAACGAAATTATGATTTTTTAAATTTTAGAGACTATATGGATCTAATATTTTTGGATCTAATATTTAAAGCATAAGGACTAAAGCCAACATGAATATAATTACTCGTTAAGAGTTTTTTTTTCCATTTTTAGTACAACACGTGGGAGTGAGAGATCGAATTCACAAGTTGGAGATATATGTCAAATTCTTGTTTCGAGATTCACTAATAAAATAAATTCAACAAATATCTACTTGTTAGGATTATCCAACTAACCTATTATGACACTAATAATAAGAGATTAGTCAAATAATAATAATAATAATTAACATATTGTGCCCATTTAAATATAACTTAGGGAATAATTTATAAGTTAAAAGGTTGAAATTCTTACAAATATCTTTAAAATATATAATTCACAAGATAACATTTGCTTATTTATGTTTCTGTTCTTTTTCAATCTAGTCCTTTATGTTATTACATTTTTTCAATTTAATTCTTCACTGGGTAACTGTTAAAATAAGCTTGTGGTAAACTTGGGAAAATTTAGAGGAGAAAAAAGCTCATCTTCCTAATTCTTCAGTTTATCGCAATAAAATTTTAATATTAGAGACTAAATTGAAAATTGGATTAAAAATTAAAATATATATTTAGCCTTTGAAAAATTTATAAATAAATAAATTATGATTATTGATTATAAATTAGTAGTTGAAACCTCCGCCCTTCTGTTTTCCGGTTTAGGGCCGTCGCGTCGGGGAGAAGACGAAGACGGCCGAAATTCGATAGCCATTAGAATGCGACTGAAGGAGCGCTGAAATTGGAGCTTCAAGAACATGGAACCTCAGCCTCAGCTCAAGAACAGCCCTAAACCGAAGCAGATGAACCCCAATTGGGCGCTACTCCAACAAGTACTTCTACTTCCCTCCATTCCCCCTTTGCCCCTCTCTCGTTCTATCGCTTATTTTCATCTTTTGATCCTGCAGAAGCTGAAAAGCCATGCTTCGAAGCATCCCAGGTTCTCTAATGTTCCAAAATTCGATACTTCTAACTCTGTTTTGGGTAAACGCAAGGAAAGATCTGATGTGGACTCAATTCGTTCTGACAAGAATCTTCTCATTCCAGTGAACGATGACTTTAGGTACTTTTTAAGAATTAAGTATAGAAGTTGATGTTTACTTGTTTTAGGCGTGAATTTGAGGGAAACTGAAGGATTTTTAATTGTTAATCATCAACTACTGGCACTGGTGACGATCATTAGTAGCAAGTTCATATTCTTCTGTCGTTGATACCTGATGTAGTGTTTGTTTTTTACTGATTAACTGGAGAAGATAAAGTTTATACCATTCGAGTCGTGTGACTAAACTATGCAATCAAATTAAGAATGGACTTGAAACTAAACAGATCAAATTCTGTGTGTGGCTTCTAATCATGTTGTATTTGAAAATCTTAGAAATATATTACGGTACAGCTTCTTTTTATAATTCAAAGATTTAAGTTTTTCAGTTCTCCACATACAATTTTATTCAAAGCTTGAAATCACTTGATTCCCTGATTTTGCTAGCTTTGCTTTAAAAATAAAAATAAAAATAATCCACTTTTGTACTTGGAGTCACGTTTTATTAATTAAAAAAAAAAAATTCGTAATTCAACTCATTGGGGTTAAAATTTGAAGAAACATCTAGAAATAAAATATTTGGGTTCCTTTGGAAGTTTACCCTACCTTTATAAAAAGCACACGAAAATTACTATCTGGCCTAACTATCTTTGCAGTGTTACAGATGTAGTAGCCATGGATTGCGAAATGGTTGGTGTGGGTCAAGGTAACAGAAGTGCCCTTGGACGAGTTACACTGGTATTCATTGATTCATTTTCAATCACCTGTTATTCATATCCATGTAATTGGTTTCTTTCATTGTTATAAGTGGCAGCTTCTTGGAGCGCATAAGAGTTAGGTTTAACTTCTCTAGGTGATTAGTTGCTAACAGTACTGCCAATTAATGGCAGGTAAACAAATGGGGAAATGTTATATATGACGAGTTTGTGCGACCCATAGAGCGCGTTGTTGACTTTCGGACTCAAATTAGTGGCATAAGACCCTGCGACCTGAAGAAAGGTGACAATAGTTTTCTTTTTTTGAACATGAATATTTTATTGTTTACATGTATTACTACTTGAGTTTTAATGATGTTGGAGACTCTTGCTAAGTCGCTATGTACTATTATCACCGTGAGAAAAGCAATGCACTAATTTGATTTACTGAGAGGGAAGTGAAAAATTGAGTATGTAGATATTGATGAAAAGTAAATCTATTTATAGGGTATTGTGCTTTGTCTCTCTCATTGATTAAGAAGATAGTCTGGGATTTGGATTCTTTAGGTTCCTGGTATTTTACTCTTCATATTTCTGTTCTTTAGGTTACTTTAGGCTTCATAATTGCCATTGACATAGTTGATATAATGTTATCATTTTCAGCGAAGGATTTCCCAACAGTCCAGAAGAAGGTTGCAGACTTGATTAAAGGAAAGATTGTCGTTGGCCATGCCTTGTGTAATGACTTTAAGGTATCTGGATTAATGTAGTTTACACTGAAGCATAAACCTGAGAAACTAAAGCAAAATTCTCTTTTGACAGGCATTGCTCTTAAGCCATCCCAAGAAAGATTTGAGAGACACCTCCGAGTATCAATTCTTTCAGAAGTAATAATTTTGCTCCCCACTGTACTTTATAACCTCGACCTTTTTGCTTCTACTTTGAAATTTATCCATTCTCAATTGTTTGGTGGTACAGGGAAGGATGTAGAAGAGCTCTCCGCCATCTGGCAGCCGAGTTTCTTGGTGTCGAGATCCAAAATGGGGAGCATTGTCCTGTTAGTTCTCTAATCATTTGTCTTCTATATGTTTTCACTCATCTTGTTAAACTGCCAGAAAAAATTGGGTATTGATTATAATGGACAGCTTTTAAGTTCCCAAAGAGTTGGAAATGTTTACCCAAAGTAAAATAGAAGTTTTTTATGCTTCCACCAAGATTTTATGGTTGCTACAAGGGACCTACTCTACCACCATGTTACTTGATTTCATTATAAGATTCATGATCACAAAAAGCAAGGATCCCCATCTCAGTTCAAATTAACTTCTAAAGTCTGGCCCCATTTTGCATGTTTCGTGAACCATATATATCAATTCATTCTTCGTTATTGATATGCTGTCATGTGACGTTTTCGGGCTCATGAAATTTTGACTGAACTTCCATTTATAGATAGAAGATGCTCGATCTGCAATGCTGCTGTATCAGAAGAAAAGGAAAGAGTGGGAAAAGAGTCTCAAATCTGAAATGAAGCTCAAATTGAAGCAGAAGAAACGCAAGCCTAGGAAGAAATCCAAGGATGGAGGTGGTTTTTGAATGATTTGATCAAACCCCTAATGTCTTAATTTGATTCAGATCTTAAAATATGTGTAACTTGCTAGTATAGGAGTGACTAAATGAGTTCCATTCTTTTATTTTGTAAGTTAAGATAGGCCCAGAGGTTGGGAGGGAGACCGTTGGCCTGTGTTGTAGGCCAAATTTTGATTTTCAGACTCGAAAAGAATTACGGCTCACTAAATATAATCTTCAATCATGAAAACTATGTAATGGAGAAGTTGATGTAGGTTGTCTTTAAGAGCACTATTTTTAGTTAAAATTTCAAATCAAATCAAGCTTGGAAGAAATGTGTGATCCTCACGAGATAACTGTCTGATTTTAATATATCTTATTGTCAAGATAAATGATTTCGGTACTAGAAATGCATGTCATACCTCGATTACTTGAGCTCGAGTAAGTATTAGAGTTTTGTATGGATTGATTTTTCTCTCTAATTTTGGTAACTAGCTAAGCTACTATAATGGCAAAAGGGAAACATTTAGCAACACGGGAGTACCATTGCTTTTATTATTTTGTCTTCATAAATAATTCTTTAATATTGCAGGATCCCAATATTAAGATTTTTTTTAAATGTGATCATATTTTCGTAATACCAGAAATTTTCTCGATCTTCTCAATTGAACTTGTGTCACATCATATTTGGGATGAATTTTACACACTTATCTAGTTAGATGTGGACCATTCATCCTATCTACAATGCTTTTAAGAAATAAATGAGTATTTACTTTTATCCTTATGCTAATTCGATTGTATTCCTCCTACTTTATTACTTTAGATTACGGAATCTATTCAATCAAACATGGTATACTTACTCAAATTTCTCGTACTAGACATGTGAATGGACGAATGGTCTCCATTAGTCCACATGGACTCATCAATGGATGTCATTTAGACACGTAACTGTCCGAAAATTTCACCCACCATATAATTTATGCAGTTAATTTGACTCTAAGTTTGTATATGACAAAATAAGATGAAATTGTTAGCATGTGACAAAGACATCTATTAGTAACAGCCCATTTTATAAATTATAGTTGGTTTCACTCTACTCTTGTTAATTCAACCAAAAAAGAACTATCCTTACAAAAATGAACTGATAAAATTATGAATGTTAGGACATATTCTGAAGTAAATTACAATTTTTCTTTTTGGGGAAGAGAAAAAAAACGGTTGCTCGAGGCCAATCAGAAATTTAGCTCTGGAAGAGAAATGGGAAAAACGAGAGCGATGTTTTGATGTTATTCAATGAATTCTCAAACACGCCCGATCAACAAACACTCTCTCTCGCCGATCACTCACAGTTTGCAGTAAATTCCCTCTCCCATTGGATTATTTTCTCCGGTTTTAGCGATTTTTTCTTTGCTTTTTCGCTGTTGCTGCGCTTAGTTACTGATCTTCATTATCTTTGGGGTCGATCTCTAGCATATTGTTTGATTTCTGGAGACTGTCGGAGTTTGCTGCTGATTTCTTGCTAGTGGTGAAGAAGCCAAAGTTAGTGGATTTTTATTTTACACATGAACTGTATGATCGTGAGCATTGGGTATTTTTTCCCTTATTTTGTTTTTCTTTACTTTGATTTTCTAATGGGTTTTCATTGATGGGGTTAAGAAGCAAGATTGCATCCCTGAAAGAGTTATTCGTGGGATTATGAAGCTTTTGACGGTTATGGATGGAATATTATAGTTTGAGTTGCATTTTATGCCTTTTTAGTTTGCATTATATACATTTCTGAACTAAAACGTCCTTGATTTTAAGTTATTTGTGATTTTGGCGTAGACTTTTAGCGGAAGTTATATTTTTATTTCACTAACTTCATTTCTTTTAGAAGCATCTACAATACTCATAAAATTTAGGATTTGATGAAATCCCAACTTTTTTTATATTTATTGTGCTACTTACTCCTTGTATTGTAATTTGTTTGTCCTTAAAGGTACCTTTGCACTGAAGTTTAAAAAAAAAGAAAGATATATATATATATATATATATATATATATAGCCACTCCCTATTCACTACCCAATATTTCCCATAGTGATCTTAGGCGTTGACAATTAAGGATGATTTTATAGGAACATTTTGAGGGGAAAAGAAATGTACATTGTTGGTTGTTCATGGAGAAGTTGGATGAATGATACTGGATGTTGGAGTAAAAAACCAGCTGGTTGATTAGGATTACTCGCATGGATTTAGAAAATAGCTATAGATTTTGTGGTTGGAGTAATGAAAATATTCCCAAGGTGAAGTAAATTAATGATATCCTAAAGTGGTGGTGGAAACAACTTTGTCGCTTATATTTGGGTGAAAGAAAAAATCTGATAGAGTTTCATTTTTCTGTTCTGGTGATTGATAGATGCATTATAGTTTGCTTCGGGTGGTGCATTTACCTTTTATTTGTGATTTCTAAAGTAGAAGTGTTGTGCCAAATGTGCGACTTTTTCCATGATGTATAATTCATATTTCTTGGCATGTGTAGCGTCTGTGGCTTTTACCTATTCTCTCATATGAAAAGGTAAATTTAATTCATCTCAGTATTGTTCATCATGGGATGGTTCTCTTGTTTCATTAGTTTTAATAAAACATTCATCACGTCAGTTTTCTTATTTGAGATGTTTGTATTTTAAACTGCTATTTTTTGTTAATATCATTTAATAGAATGCCGATTTCCATTATAGTTTTGGTTTAAGAGCAGGGATAGTTGCACTTTCATGGACATAAGGAAAAGGACACTTGCCCCTAGCCATACGACTTCGGCAATTGATCTGGAATTAGATCAACAAGGCCAGGGAACCTTCTCACAGAGGAGTAATCATTCAATGGTTACAGGTTTTAGAAGCTCAACCAATCCTGAGGTTCAACATCAACCTGAGCATGCTAATGGTGCCATACTCTATGCAATGAGCCAATACAGTGGTTCTATGATTCAACGTGCTCAAGATATGTGGGTTGCAACTGCTGGCAATCCCTGTTCTTATCTGACCTCACCATACGGTAATGAGCAGTTCCCATCTCCAAGAAGTGGATTGATGGGAATTCCTTCAGATGCATATGCAAGGAATAGTCATTTTATTGAGGAGGTTGGATCTCCGTACAAGAGAAGATTTGCCGAACCAGTTCTTGTGAATTTCCAGGGTCCCAATAGCTCAGCAAGTTCCGAGTCTTTAAATGCACCTTTTGATCCAATGTTTTGTCATACTCGAAGCCATTTGGCTAGAGGAGAATACATGGTTCAGCACCTTCAGCCAGCTAGCAATGCTCTCTGGTTAGACCAACGTTTCAATTGTAACTTTGAAGATAGAGGTGCTTGGAACTGGAACCACGCCCCTGCAGGTTTCCCTGTTCATGGTATGTTATTCTTCGTCATTCCATTTAAAAACATTGGTTCGTCTTTAAATATTAAGCGTAACTATTTTCGTTTGTAGCAATTTCTCCAAAAAAAGAAGGGTAATCATGATATTAATTACTTTTGTTCAGAATATGCTATTTTTTCCATCTACGTTGCTAGACTTTATTGGCGAAATTTTTTTTTTTCAAACTACTTCCTTGTTATCAGTTTCTGTGCAAAAGCATACTGTTGAGTTCTGCACCCATTTTTTGCTTAACTTTGTTGAACTTTATAGCAATACACTATTTTACAGGGGACAATGCCATTAGAGGCGCTTCCGAAAATTCAAACTCGGGTCTTCATAGATATAGTGAAATTGGTGGGATGAATTGTTCGCCCAGTTTTCAGCATCCTCCTTCCACATTGATCCAGCATCCCAGTTATCGAATTCCATTACCTCAACCGCACTTGCAAGGACAAAGAGGCCAAAATATCTGTTTAAATCCTCCAGTAGCGGCAGTTACACAAAGGTTTCCTTTGAGTTCTGCTTATGGCATCATGCACCAACAGTTTTTGGAGTTAGAGCCTAGGCAGACGAGAGATCTTCCATTTAATGACCGCAGGGTGTATAACCCTCATGAGACAATGTTTCGACGCCACTTGACTTCTCGAATGAGAGTTCTGCAGGAGGGTGTAACTATTCTTTCTATATTTCTGCCACTTATTCTGAATTTTTTGGCTGTCTTATATTCTGCATTAGTCAAGAAACTTACTACATGTTATTAAGACTATATTCATGAACTAGATGAGATGATTTTGTTGTCTTATGCAGGAAGCTGGAGTGCCCGGGGCACAGGCTTCGGCTTCGGCTTCAGACTCCAATGATATAGGGGATGCATACAGAGATATGCGCCTGGATATCGAACACATGTCATATGAGGTGAAAGGAATTCTCATTTTCTAGCATGAGGAACTTCACTTTTATTAACATAACAATGTGACTAATGCCAATATAGGAGCTTCTCGCATTAGAGGAGCAAATTGGCTATGTCGGAACTGGGTTGTCCGAGGAAATAATTACAAGCCAACTGAAGACAAGGATTTCCATGCCATCTGCAAGGGATGCAAATTTGGAAGAAGCAGCATCAAGGAATGAGGAAACCAATTCCTGCACCATATGCCTGGTAACTTCATTAATATGTAATTTGAACTACATTTAATTGCTTCGTCGATATATTTATATCGATTCTGTTATCACGAAGAATGTAGTTCTTTAGCATTGTGAACTTAACCAATAGTAATATACTGTTTAACATGTGGGTGGCCACAGGACGTGATCGAGGACGGGAAGAAGATTGGAATCCTTGACTGTGGACATTATTATCATGCGGATTGCTTAAAACAATGGCTGCTTATAAAGAATGTATGCCCTGTCTGCAAATCTGAGGCATTGACTAGATGAATGAATAGTCGAGTTGGGATCGGCTTTAGCTGTTTGTTGTGATCTTACAACGATCGGTTTAAACTATGTTAGACGTTTGTAAATGTATTGCACATATGTAAGAGAGAAAGATCTAACTCTATTTTATTTTTGTGGTTTTCTTAAACTGTTGGATGTATCTTTGTATAGAGTTCTTGTTATGTTTATATTGTCAAACTGTACAGATGGAATGCTGGTTTTGGATGTGTTCAGAATGAACATTTTGTTCTGTTCCTTATATTTTTTTGTTCATTTTTTTTATTAATAATTGATAACCATTTCTTGGGTGTTTTTTCAAAAGAATTTAAGAAAGTACCCTTGCCTACAGGTCACTGTCACCATGTTTCAAAATCGTCCATTTTTTGTTCCTAAATTTTAAAAATAGGTTTAAATAGTCACTCAACTAAAGTCTTTCCTTAAGTATCTCACAAGAAATATGATTAGGTTGACGTATACCAGTTTGAAACAAAATAAAATAGGCATGCAATGATATCCTAATACGTCCATGTGGTATATAACATCTAAGCGATGCTTATATTTTAATGTGTGATGGTTATACTTATATTACTAAAATATAGCCAATTGGTAATTTGTCCAAAGATATTCATAGAAAAAAAACTTTTTTTTTTCAAAATCCATTTCAAAGTTCCAAACACACACTTGTATAACATTCTAACAATACGAATTGAACCTGGAACTTAATAATATATGAGAGAGTAAAGTTTCTAGAAATGAGTATAAAAAACTTTAGGGAGAGTGTAATTTAACCTTTGAACGCCTATATATACACAAAAATCCATACAGTTTCAGGCAGAAGCTTTTCTTTATAATAACTAGGGATAGTTTGGCTTTGGGGATAAAAGTGGATTCTGTGGAGAAACAAAACCTCCTCCTAAGCACAGCAAATTGAAGAAACTAAAAAAATTCTGCTCCCATTTAACAACTGAACATTTTACCTAAATACAACTTCAGTTTAACAGATCTCTCTATCTAGAACAATCTGATACATTTAAAACTATGGGGCATACAAAAATTAGAACAAAATAAGAGAGTGAGCTCGGATAAGAAAATACAAGGAATTGACAATAAGAAGAGGTGTCAATTTCAAAAGAACTCCAAACAGGAATCCAACCCTCCGAGAAGCTCCAGCACCATAAAAAATGACACCATAAACTAAATGTTTGTTTGTTGAGCAAATCCAGGAGTGGAAATTCAAGACATAGCATAATGAACTCATCCTTTTTTACTCCTTTGATGATTGATGATGTACCTCATATTCAAACGATGATGATCATGAAGAGCAGCAACCAACTTTCTTCACTGCTGAAACATCATCCTTGTTTCCAACGTTAATGGTTTGTCCTTTAGGCAATGCCGCGGGATCCTCCCCAATCTCGAGCGCTTTTCTGCAAACTACGCGATAGATTTGGGTTAGCACTTCGGTGAAAGCATTCTCTACATTGAGAGACTCAAGCGCAGATGTCTCCATGAAGAATGTGTTCTCCCTCTCTGCAAAGGCCTTGGCATCCTCAGTTGAAACAGCACGCAGATGTCGTAAGTCTGCCTTGTTACCGACTAGCATTATCACAATATTGGAATCAGTATGATCTCTAAGCTCTTTCAACCATCTCTCGACGTTTTCAAACGTGACATGTCGTGTGACATCATAGACAAGCAATGCACCAACCGCCCCTCGATAGTATGCACTTGTGATTGCTCGGTATCTGGCAAAAAGAAGCATATATAAGAGATGACTTCACAATAGTTTCATATATTACCCAGAAGGTAAACCAAGACAAATGGAACAAGTATCACCAAATAATAATAAAAGGCAGGTTTTTTCACTAGTCTCGTTTGAGGTTACATATCATGAAACCTCTGCAACACTTTCAAGTCTTCAGTATTACCTTTCAGGCTTTGCTACCAATGCCAAATCTACACAAAAAATAAGCCTTGCATACTAAATTTTGACACGAGCCTGATTAGTTATGGATTGCATTTCAAGTTCAACTTGTAAATGGGATCTTTCTACGACAGCAAGTAGATATAAAAATCACAACATAAATAGTCGGTGAATGCATGGCCTAAGCGAAACTCAGCATTCAACCAACCTATGATCCGTTTATTTGTTTCAACTGACTACCAATCAACCACATCTTAGATCCGTGCCTTAAATGAGCTTACACTATGCTACTAAGTTAAGTAAAGACAAAAAATAGATTCGAGACTATATCAGTTAGGTGGCTGGACTGGGGTTTTAGAAAACTCTCTACAAATTCGTTTTTGCAAGAGACACCCTAGGTGGTTTGGTGATGTCTCCGGCAGCCTTACTGAGATCAGACCTCCCGAACAAATAATTTGTATAAAAGGCTGGGATTGGTAATAAGAATCATTAGCAGTCATCACCTTGCAGAGAATAAGAAAACAAATCGACCATAGAGGCTGAATGGGAGTACAAATGCACGGAGCCAGAGCCACACTACACTGATGAAGGTAAAAAGAACCAATTGCATCATACAGAAACTGGGCCAAAATTCTAGAACTCCTTTTCTAAAGGCAAATTTCAATAACAATGGCAACAAAATTTTGTCTGGGCACGAGTATTCTTCTCTTGTCAAATCCAGATTACTATTTTAAAGAGAGGTTTCAGAGTCCACTTGAAAATGGGGGCCCACCACTTGAAGATCGATGGTGACGTCCCATTACCGATCAAAATTAACAACTCTAAAACTGGCACAAAAAATGGCGTGTGTAAAAATAAAAAAGCATTAAAATTTTTTCCTGAAACTGAAGGTACCTAAAAATGTAATTCCGAAAACTCCAATTGCATTAGATAAATAACGCAGTCACCATCTCAATTCTCAATAAGCAAGCAATTCCTTAATACCAATATCTGAAAGCCATTTAGTTCTTAGATCCTAAACAACAGAAGAACACATCTAAAAGCCCTATAAATCCAAATTCCGACGTCCCCGTCGCGGCTTCCCAACAACTCAGTTAAAAATCGAAATCTAAAGAATAGCAGGATCAGATCTCAATGAACACACAGAAAACAGAAAGATCAAGATCGAGACGAAGACAATGCGAGAATGGAACAGAATGAGGGAAGTGTAAGAACCTTTCTTGACCAGCGGTGTCCCAAATCTGAGCCTTGACGATCTTGTCATCGACCCGGATACTTCTAGTAGCGAATTCGACACCGATTGTGGATTTGGACTCGAGACTGAACTCATTGCGCGTAAACCTGGAGAGGAGATTGGATTTGCCCACACCAGAGTCCCCGATGAGAACCACTTTAAAGAGGTAATCGTAGTCGTCGTCCGCTCTATACGCAGCCATACTTAATCAGGTCGGATCCGATGCCTCTGGTTTTCCACGGAATTCGATGGGTCTGAAAACGGATCAGGAGGTGGAGCTCCAAGGCATGAGAGAGAGAAACGCAGAGAGAGAAAGGTTTTGAAATTTGTTGAAGACGATCACGCGTTACGTTTCATCGGAAACGGATTTCGCTATGCGCGTCTTGGACTGGGCTCCTTAATGGGCTTCGGCTTCCTAACAATGGGCTTAGGCTTGGGCTTGGGCTTGGGCTTTCGACTATTACCTTTATTATTAAAATTTTCGAAAATTTTAGGGTTAAATGATCTCGGTTGTTCCTGAATTTTGATATAATAACGAGTTGAGATGAGGGAATACTCGCCTCGCCCCATTCCGTTTTCTGTTTATCTATATAGTTTTAAACGAAGGCGAACTCAGCCAATTTTTAGGAATTGGTTTTTGCTTGCCTCTACTCTAATAAGATCCAATAAAGAGGAATAAGTCGGGTCGGAACCTGATAGAATCAATCAATTGCATAAGATATGCCAAAACCAGCTACTAGTAGGGTGAGTAGTTGGAAAAAATTTTCCCTCTAAGAATTTAAACATGTAAATGAAGATTTATCATGGGGATTAAGTATTTAACTAGAAATTTCTTTAGATAATTTATTCAATTGAAAAATTATTTTTTAAATATAATAATAAACGGAGAATAATTCCTTTAAGAAATCTTGCAATGATGAGGATTGAAATGGAGGGGAGACGAGGACATGAACACCCCTAACCTATATGACTCTAAGGTATACACATGATAGCAGATTAATAAACATCCTATCAAGTCATGTAATATATATATATATATATATATATATATATTTATTTATTTATTTACATTTTCATGCAATAAAAGGAAAATAACTATGAAAATTAAAATGGTATTTTAAAAAAACATTAAAATCAACATTTTGAAAATTTGGGATCGAAATGAAATGATTTTAGTACAATATTTTAATTTTTTTGGGTTTCTTAGAATATTAGATCATAAGTAAAGGGTGAGAATTCGAACTTAAACCTAGAGGTATAGGTGTCTAACCACAGTACTAAGTTGGTATGAATATGTTTTTTTCTTATGACATGAAAAAAAATTTTATAACTGAAAATATTTATAAAGAACGGGATGGTTTTGATAATGAGATTACTGTAAAATGGTATTACTGAAAATTTTTCTATGGACCATGTTAGGGTGTAGAGTTTGAAAAAACAATTTTAATGACAAGTCAACGGTTTGGACAAAATGAAGAAAAGAAAGTCATACAACTTTAGCACATGCATTCATGAATAATGAATAATGAATATCTTATGTGATTGTATCAATAATTAGTATATGCAGAATAAGAAGTATTTGTTTTAGTGGTCAAAGTAAACATCAGCGATAATTGACATATATTTCCAATCAAGAGGTGATGAGTTCGATCTACCACCTCCACATATTGTACTTTTGTTTTAATTAAGTTGAATTTCTTTTAACATAAGAATGACAATCGGATAATTTTTATCAAGGGGTTTTGTTTGTTTGTTTTTTATAATTATTTTAAATATATTGGGCTGGATTTAGGCTTTAAAGAGTTGGGCTGATTTTTCTATATTGGGCTAAACTTGGGCTTTAAAGAGTTGTGTTGATCTTTTCCAATAAAAATTTTAAAAAAACAATACACATAAAACCGAGTAGGGTTAGGGACGAGGGCTTAGGTTTTTACCCGTACCTAGAAAATTTCTAGTCCTACGATAGTAGAGAAGATTTTCATACTACTCTGATACCGATTAACTTTATCTCATGTGTAATCTCTTGTGAGATTATTTTAGAAATAAAATAAAGTGAGCCCACAAGATTTTAAAATGAAAAAAAACCCACATATCATTCTCTCTCCCCTATTCTTATTTATACTCTCATTTGATCTTACATTTTTATATGAATATTTTCATTTGTAGATTTTTCTCCTTCAAACAAATTTATATTTTTGTTAAATATCTTAAAATAACATGTCAAAAAATGGTTAACAAATAAAATAAAATTATAATATTGATTAGATGAGAAAAAATAATTATTTAATTATTTGAAAATAAATTTCTAAGTAAAAATAAAATATCAATAATGAATTTTGGATTGCAAATATTCTTTAAACGAAAAGAACAAACAAATTTTGTTCGAATGGAAAAAATTCTACAAATGAACTAGAAGTAGAGAGTAATGTGAAGTTGTAAAAATATTCAAATAAAAATGATGGAAGATGAAAAAATTAAAGAAAAAAAATAATAAGGTCATTTCTTGAAAGTATAAATAAGAAGATGGAAGAGAGAATGCAATTAGGAGGAGGAGAGAATAGTGGGTCTATTTTTTCATTGGATCCAATTTATTTTATTTCTAAAATTACCTCACGGTAGAGAGCACATAACATAAAGTTAATGGGACTAGTATGGAAATCTTTCCTAGAGGACTAGAAATTTCTTCTCGCTAACCATTTCCAATTTGATCTTCGTATCCAGTCAAACCAAAGTTGTAATTCAACCATGAACAACTTATTACACCATTCACATATGAAATTATAATTCAATCACGATATTATCCGCTTTGAGCATAGCCCTCACGACTTTGATTTTGGTTTCACCCAAAAGACCTCATACCAATGGAGATAATTGTCTTCTCTTATATACTCATATCCAAGATCATTGCCTTACAAACCCAACAATCCTCCCCTCGAACAAATTAGTACCATCGAGCCTCCCCTCAAATAGTCACTCATTCGTTTACTCTCGAAGCTGAACGAGAGCTTGCTCTTATCCGAGGCTTCTGGACGCAACTTGATAGAGCACACTTACGGATTATATCATGACCACACTTTCCGCGACTCACAACTTCTTTGTTCGGCACTTGAGGATTCACCGGCACAGCTAGGTTTAAACCATAGCTATGATACCACTTGTTAAGGACAACACCCCAAGTACCCCGAGTATCTGTATGATATTGTCCGCTTTGAACATAGCTTTCACAACTTTTATTTTGGTTTCGCTCCAAAGGCGAACGATTTTATTGAATAATGGTACTGAAGTACTTGTCTAAATTCAATGAACACCCAATTTTGTTAAGTTAATGTCTTAATGCTCTTGGTAAAAATATAACCTAAAGTTTTTTTTAGTTCTATTGTTTAAAATGAGTTTCAATTTGCTCTCTAATAATTTTAAAAGTTTTGATTGGGCCCTATAACTTTTTAATTGAAATCTCAATAAATCATCCTTAAACCATATTTTACCATCTCGAGAATCTACTAATTTTCCTCTATTTTTTTTCCTCAAATATATTTTAAACAAGTAGCAAACACAACTAGAAATTAAAATTTCCTTGCATGATTGTGTCCGCGTTATAAACTTTTCGAAATATTAAAAAACCCAATAAAATAATAAAGAAATTCTTTGTGGAAAAAAAAAGGTAGGTTTTGGGAGTTGCTTGGTTGGTGTTCCCACGTGCTAATAATGGCATCGTTCCTTTCCCGTACGGTACTTTTTATATTATTGGGATCCCCCAAATTAAATTAAACTCTAATTAATTAATTAATTAAACCAAAAACATTAATGAAAATATAAAATAAAACCAATATTTATTTGTTAGTGCCTATACTATATGGCTACTGGGTAATCTTATTTATTCTCCTGCTTTCTCATCTGCAAATGCTCTGCACATGTAACCAGCTAAAATAGAGTTGTTTTTTTTTTTAGGATAATTGCTGCTTTGGGATTAACAAAATCTTATTATTCCTAATTCTCTTCAAATAATATCACATTACCATTTCCTTTTTAGCCTTGAAATTATCATTCTCTAATGTTGGGATGTTCTTTCAATTTAATTCTTATTGTTTTAAAGTTTAAATTTAGTTTATTATGTTTTAACCTTTTTTTAATTATACTATTTCTATTGATAAGTTAGTGATAAACTTTGACAGATTTAAGAGAGGAAAAGTCTTCTTAAAAATTTAGAGGAATTGAAAAATATTTTATCTTAGGTGGTCTAATTTGTCATCTAAATTTTTATCTTCTCAATTTTGACGGAGTATAATTCAGAAACGTAAAGAAACTATGTTGAAATTTTTTTAACAATAAAGAATAAAAAGAAAAAGAAGCCTCACATTAGTGGAAAAAAACATGTATTTAACCTATAGCTTAGGAATCAATACGATTGTATTTTTCGTGGTTATTTTCTTTCTATTCATAGAACGTAAACAATAAATAGCTTTAGTTGGGTTGATTTAACACTCCTGTATAAGTTGACAATTTTTTAAATTCAATAATACGTGTGGGTAGAGATTTGAACATCCGATCATTTGGTCGAGGATATATATTTTAACCGGGTGAAGTATATACGGGTTGTCATAAATTAATTTTTTTTTATTTTCCATTGTTTCTGTTTGTATCCAACAATGGAGAAGCTATTCAAATTTACTTTTATAATTTTTTCTATATATAAAAAGTTTGGAATCTTACTTTTAAAAATATTCTTAAAATGCTCACTATTTTTTTTTTTGGTTGTTTGAAAATTTATTTAAAAAAAAATGGTTTTTGATTTTGTAATTGAATGACTTGTAAAAAGGTAATATTGTTTTTTTTAAACATAAAAAGGTAATTATGTTGTACATGGTTATATTACTATTCACATATATATAAGTAATTTTTAGAACAATAATTTCATTTTTCTTTTGTTACACAAAAGAAACTTCATTTTTTTTCTTAAAAGAGTAAGTTAAATGTAAAAGTATACTAAAAGATAACCGAAAGAAAAAACTTCTGAAAA
>NW_019104501.1:23256-49895 GCF_001995035.1 Momordica charantia | reverse complement strand
TGTTAATTAGTAATTAAACTTGGTCAATTTGTAAACGAAACCAAAAGAGGTTTTGTTTAATTTTTTTTAAATAACCTTTTTAATTACTTAAGCCAATTCGAATATTTTCTACTTTTTTTTAATTGCTTTAATTTATAGGGACAAATTTAGATTTTAGTTTTTATTTGCTGCATTTGAGCTTCACGTAATTTTCTTTACTTGGAATACAACAAATGAATTCTAAATAAAAATAGTAATTTTAACTAAAAATACGATGGTAGAAAAGGCAACATTTAATTCATTTAATATCTAAATGAAGTTTCGATATCAATTCAGTTTATGGATAAATATATTTCTTTAATTTTTTACATTTTTATCTTTTACTTTTAAGTAACCACATTTTTTAATTGATTTTGGATATGCTTTTCTTAAACTTATATCGAAAATTTATATTTCAATGTATATTATATATATGTTTGATTTCATATTCATTGATTCCATCCTTGTTTGATAGGTTACCTTATTAAAATAAAATATATCAATCTATTTAAATTTTAGTTTACCACCTAATCTATTCGCACTTAGTGAATGTATGAACATATTTTATAATATCTAAATTCATTGAAAAGTTAAATAGTGACATTGATGTATTAAATTTAGGAAAATATTGATTAGAAAATGAAGATAGATATTTTTAAAAAAATTATAAAATTTGTTTAAATTAATAAATAAGTTATAACTTTTTGTTTATTAGGGTTTGTATTTTTAATGTTTTTAGTACATGTGAGAGTGGAGCGACATTCAAATCCATGTCCTTTTATGATTGAGGACATATGTCTTAGTCAGTTGAAGTATGCTCAAGTTAATTTATCGGGATTTGTATTTGGAACCGTACTATTTTATTTGCATTTCTAATGTTTCTCAAGGTTTTTTTTTTATTGACACTTTTATATGGTCTCATTGGATAATAATTTTGTTTTTGGGTTTTCCGTTTTTGAAGATTAAACTTATAACCATACTTTCACCTATATTGTATTCTTTTATCTTGTTATCAAACTTTTTTTAAGTAGTTCCAAAAACTTGTCTTTCTTTTTAAAATTTGGCAAGAAATTTAAATGTGTTTTGAAAGAAGATGAAAAATATACTAAAGAAATAGTGAGAAAACAAGCATAATTTTAAAAAACAGAGAACGGAAGTGTAATTATCAAATGTGGATTACATTTTTTCATATGGTGTTGTTTACTCTCCCTTCATATCTTGTATTTTTTAGAGTACAACAACATGTGGGGATAAGATTCGAACACACGATCTTTTGTCGAAAACGCATCCTTAACCAGTTGAGTTAGACTTAAGTTGACTCCCTTTTAATCTATATTGAAATATCGTTCAATCTATGAAAATGTTGATAAAAATTTTACTTTATACATGAAATCTATATGCTTGAGATGTAGTATCAATTTGTTACCTACTTGAACAATCATTTTTATTGGTCCTGTATCAACGTAAACATAAATTCGGTGATGGTAGTAATTAATAACGTTCGTAGGCTGAATGTTGTAACTGTAAATGTCTTATCAGATTTTTGTCCAACCTACAACCTACCTATAACACCTCTTGAGAATAATATGTTTTAACCACTAAGCTATATTTTTATTTAATCTGGTTGAATTACGTTCAAGTTAACAAGATTTTAAGGCGTGTTTGAGCTGAGTGATACTAGAATGAATGATTTTGAAAAAAGAGATTTAAGTATAATTGATTTTCCAAAATCATCATCCAAGTGAAATCTTAAAAATCAATTTAAAGTGATTTTAAACTGTCCTAAAATTAATTTTTTTTAATTTGTCAAATATGGTCAATGGAAGAGAAGTGATTTTGACAATGACAAAAAAAAAATCACTTCCAATCACACCCTTATGACACGACCCAAATAAAATAAAAGTAAAATCGGAAGCCCTGAAATCATGGGAATGAACCAAACGTGGAACATGGCATGCATTATGCATATGATGATGATGATGTTCATTCTCCCTCTTCTTCTTTCTTCTTTCTTCTTTCTTCTTTCTTTCCTTTTTTTTTCTTTTTTTAATATTAGAAGTTAAGTTTGAATTAATAATGGGAATATGAAAATAAAAGACCTAGCTAGGGGCTTTTGCAGCATATATATTATATTATAATTAAAAATGTACTTAAGCATATGCCCTTTGAAACTTTTCAATAATCATGATTGGTGTCTCCTAAGTTTTCCCCCATAATTAAAAAAAAAAAAACCACCATTAATAATTAATTAATTGCCTTTCCCTTCACTCTTGTGATGTTCAAATATGGAGAGAGGCTCCCATGTGAGTGTGATTTGGGGACAAAGCAAAGGGGGGAAGGTGGGCTCTTTGAAACAGTTCACATGGGAGAAGGAGAGGACATGATTCTTACAACCTCCCCTCTCTTTAATTTCTTTTTCACAGCTCATCTCTCCCTCTTATTCTCCATTTGCAAAATATACTCCTTTCTAATAGGGAAAACAACACTATTCAATGTGACAAATACTTAATAGGATCTTTATTATTCTCGGGTTTGATGAGTTAGGTTGAATTGGACGTACGGAGAGGGTTGGTTCGAACTATTTGGTAATAGGTTCAAACTTTTGTTAAAGTTGGTTGAGAAATGTCATAGTCTTGTGTATATATTTGTCTAAATTAGTATTAGTAGCACAATGTCAAATTTCGAAAAGAACTATGGTTGGATTAAAAAACAATCTTAAGACAATTTTGTTCCTTCTATGGTATTCAAAGGGTATCACGAACAAAGTTGGTTGAGAGATGTCATAGTCTCGTGAAAAGTTGTGGTCATTAAAAAAAAATTATTCAATGAACTCCAATATATACTTTCTTCAAGGACTTTGATCAGGAATTGCTTTCTCTCGAAATAGATAGGAAATTAGTAAAAAAGAGAGATCATTTTTAATTGAGAATTCTTAGAGAACGCCTTGTGAACTAACATTAAACTTATTTGAACCAAGCCTAAAACCAAACAATTTGAGTCATTAAGTTTTTTAAACAGCCCTAACTAAAATAAGACATGTTTATGTTAGCAGCTTATTAAACAACAGTAGAATTAAGCTTCGAACTTTCAACCTTTTGAGCTATATTCAAGTTCACAGCTTATTCAAATAATTTGAGACTTTTTTAAATATAATACGTGGAGAAATCGAACTCACACCTTCTTGATTGGAGATATATGTCAATTACCACCTAGTTATGTTCGCTTTGACAATAATTTGAAACTTTCAATTCAGGAAGAATTGGCCGGAAATGAGTAGTTTATATATAGCTAGACAACATTATTTATTGTGTATAGTTTTGGGAGGAGTTGAAAGTGATATTTGGCATATGGATTGATTGATAAATCAACAGCATGATTAATGGGAGACGTACGTACCAAAGAATAATTTGGGTACCTAGTCAACATTAATTATATAAATCATCATCATTTAATTCTTATAATTATACTCTTTTTTATATCTCATATATCTTAATTATGAAACTTATATATCCATTTAATGCTGGCTAGGAATTTTAGCAACACCCTACCAGTACCCACTCTCTAAATCATACCTTACTTTCCTCATTTATTTTTATTTTTTGATTTAAATATTTTATTAATAAATATGTGGCTTAAATTAATATTTTCTATTCAATAAAACCCCAACCATTTAATTTAATTACGAAGAAAAGAAAATGTAACTTTTTTATTTTAATCCTAATTTGGTTTTCTATATCTAAACTTTAAAAAATCATGACATAATATCTTGGATGAATTATTTTGGAAACTTATTTTCACAAATGTCCAATTTTACCCTCTTGGATTCATGGATTTAAAATTTTCTAAATGTCAAATTTGTCCTTATTTATGATATTTATATTTATTATAATTAGTATTTTATTTAAATGCAAAAGATTGATGTTCCAAATTTGATTTTGTAAAACATTAAATTAAATTATTGTGGGACCTAAATCAATCATTTTCATAATCCCCTAATTTACTCCTTAATATATTCTACTAAGAAATGAAATTTATTACAAAATATTCAATTATTCTCATAGTCCCAAAATTTACTTCTTAATATATTATACTAAATAATGAAATTTATTACAAAATATTTTTCCATTTCATTCCAATTTTTTTATTATTTATATATGGCTATAAAGTATATACAACTGTATCATCCTACAATTAACAAACAAATCAAATAACCTACAAACCTTCCGGTCAGTGACTAGGCAATGGTTGGGATAAACAAAGGACTTGAATGGTCGACGGGCGGCCGACGACGAAAAAGAAACCTCGGGATAAAGAGACGAAAATAATGGACGGGCGGTCGAAGACGGAGGAGAAGCTAGACAGACTGTTCCAACGACGAAGAAGAACGGAGACAACGAYTGGAGACGAAGGAACGAACGGAAACAGAACGACAGAGGATAAAAAAAAGTTGGAGGAAGGAGATTTTTGAATTTTTTCAATAATGGAGCATTTTGAATTTTAAAAATTAATTAATATTGAGATAWAGATACAAAACGATATAGTAGTAAATTGAGTGATGGATATCATCTTGAATGAGGTTGTTTCATGACAAAAGTGTATAATGTATCATCAATCCTTTTATGTAATTATAGTCTATGTAATTATAGTCCTGAATAGTCAAATCACAAAAATTATGTCTTAATTCCTAAATTTTACATTGAAAAAAAAAAACTTTGATTCTACTCTTTAATTAACCATTTAACTGTTCCAAAAAAAAAACCATTTAACAAAAACTCAATTTCATTTCGGTCAAGGAAAAAAAAACTCAATTTCATTTAAAATCTACCACATCTCGCATCAATCTTTGAATAGTTAAGTGGGTAATGCACCTTTACCTCTTTAAAGAGAGACCCGTAAACTTGAATTTTTGCCTTATATTTATGATGTAGTATTCTTGTCAAGAAAAAAAAGTTGCAAAACACTTGTTGATATAAATTAATCAAATAAATCAACAACAGAAAATATACCTAAGTCAATCRAGATGAAACTAAAAGTTTTTGTAAGGAATGATATATAGAGAAAATTTTAAAACGTTAGTGCGTTGGATTAGTATTCCAAAAATATAAATTTAAAATAAAAGATTTAGTGAAAAACATGGTTGTATTTTGATGTTTTTAATGTTTTTGAAAACGTGCTTGATAGGAGATTAGGAAATTGAATCTTAATTTAAAAATTATTAAAARTATGTTGAGTAATATATTTGTACTAAAATATTATCAATTAATTTATGAACATTTTTATATAATTATTATTTTACAAAATTATATAACTTATACAATATATTTTGTTTTGTATATTTTAATTTTAACAAAAGTGGAATTAATTTAGTATATATGTCAAAATTTTGATCTTTCTGTAATTCTACATTTTAAATAATATATACTATTTAGATCAAAGAATCTAAAAACAGTTTTGAAAAAYAAAAGGGTCAAATAGGTGTYATTTAGAAACAAGAAACAAAATCTACATCACATACAAACACGTCTTTAACTATTTTATATAATTTTTTAAATTTAGAATGAACTGGAGAGCAATTGGCTCCTTCATTTTCGGTTCCATCCCTTCATGGAAATTTCTTATTTAATAATATACTAGATTAAATTTATTTCAGTCACTTTGGTTGGAAAAAAAATCAAAATAAATTTAATTGTAAAATTTAAAATAGAAAAAGTATAACAATTGAAATATTACTTTTTTTCAGCAAGAAGAAGAAGAAGAAATATTACTATAGTAGAATATAGATTTAAACAAGACCTTTTCTTTATAGTAAAAACTAAGGAGAGAGGGATGTGAAGGCCAAGGGGTCACATCGGGACGTGGTGTCTGATATCTTTTATATAAATATACATATATCTCTATCTCTTAATATATTTAATATAAAAGTGACAATGATTATATAAGAACGGATTAAAACTTATATTCTCGATTTAACTCAACATCTCAAATATTGTTGGACTTAAAAAAGGAAAAAAAAAAAAGCTCTATTTCTTTTAGTTTCTAAATTTTTAAGATAATCATTTTAGTCTCTTATTTGTTCATGTTTCTAGTTCTTTGAATAGACAAGTTGTTTTATTAGTCTAAGTATGTCATTTCTGATAGTGGATATAATTATCAGTGGTTCTATTTCTTTTTAATGCATCTTTGATAAAAGAAAAAATATTTTAGTTTTAGAAATTTCATGATTTCTAATTTAGTCCCTAAAAGCAAAAAAAGTAATTATCTTAATCACTACTTTAATTTTATTTTGATTTTAACAAATTAACAACACAACTTTGAGTATGTATAATAACAGATTAACGCGATCATGTATTCAAACTATACGAGTAAAAAAGACTAATATTGATTAAATAAACTTTAGATGACAAATCACTAGTACACAACAAAGACTCAAATGGTCACTTTTTTAAAGTCCAGAAACCAAAAGAAACGTTCGGAAATTAAAATAGATATTTTAAAACTTATATATATATATATATATATGTATATAAGAAATATAAGAATGGGGTTGAGTTGTTGTTCTCCTCCTCCTCCACCCCCACAGCTGTTGCTAGCTGTCCCTAATCCCACCCCCCATGTGACCCTCTCTCTCTCTCTCTCCCCCTATTCCTTTGGGAGTGTCTTTGAATTGAATTATGAAAGTGAAATTGAAATTGAAACACAAAACTCTTTTCTTTCTTTCTTACAAAACCCCCATCTTCTGCTCACTTCAGAATCACCAATTCTTACATTACACCAACACTTAATTGCTTACTTAATTACATTCTTTGGTTTGGGTTCGTGTGTTTGTGTCCTAATTTTATTTTCAAATCCAATTACATGGCTCAATTGCCCCCCAAAATACCCTCTTTCCCTCAAAATTGGCCTCTTTTTCCGCCGCCGCCGCCACCGCCGTCTTCTTCCTCCTCCGCCGCCCAACCCCACCACGGCTCCTCCTGGGTCGACGACTTTCTCGACTTCTCCACCGCCCGCCGCGGCCTCCACCGGCGATCCATCAGCGACTCCATTGCCTTCCTCGAAACCCCATTCTCCGACGAATGCCGCAACTCCTCCGCCGCCGCCGTCTTGCATGGTCCTCCTAATTCCTTTGACCGCCTCGACGACGACCAGCTCATGTCTATGTTCTCCGACGACATTTCCATGGCGATTCCGGCCTCCTCCAACCCCTCCTCCCCCTCCGACCAGAATAGCAACAACGACGACGACAAGACGCTCCCGTCCTCCGAACCACCGTCGTCCGCCGCCCTCCACCACCCCAAGAATGAACCCGGCGAGGTCCAAAGCTCGCATTCTCAACCTCCCACGCCGCCCTCCTCCGCCGCCGCCGACTCCACCATTGATCCAAAGCGAGTTAAAAGGTAATCCTAATTCCTAATCACATGGACATTCGACACCCATCAAATATATCCCAAAAAAAAAAAAATCCAATTTCTAAGAGAATCCAAATTTTATTGTATATCTTAGCTCAGCATTTTTAAAAATTTCTAATCAGTCACACCTTTCAATTTTGTGATCTAATAAGTTCACAGGCTGAATTTCATTAGTTTAACTCTTACTTAAGAGTATTATATAACGATTACCTCGAAAATCATATGATATAATAACAACGACAAAAAAAATGTACACACGAAATTCAACTTGGATTATAAACTTTCTAAATTGTAGGGACTAGGTGGATGAGCTCAAACTTATAATTTAAGCTAAAAATAAAAATCCTCAAAATTTATAACATTTGCATGGCTGACAATTTACATTATAATGAAGAACATAATGATGGAATTAAGACCACAATTTCCAACAATATTATTAATGATTCGTGGGTGTGGTTTTTTTTTTTTTTTTGTATCAGAATTTTGGCAAATCGACAATCAGCACAGAGATCGAGAGTCAGAAAATTACAATACATTTCTGAGCTCGAGAGAAGTGTAACGACATTACAGGTACACATAATGTAATTTAATTTCCCATCTCCTCAATTTTTTTTAATTAATATAAAGATTAGATTAATTAAATTATAATCACTTTTATTTTGAAATTTGTGATGGTAGACTG
Source organism: Momordica charantia (assembly GCF_001995035.1). Next base: position 41,789 of record NW_019104501.1, on the reverse strand, counting down.
AAGTATCAGCATTGTCCCCAAGAGTTGCATTTTTGGACCACCAGAGATTGATTCTAAACGTTGATAACAGTGCTCTAAAGCAGAGGATTGCAGCTTTGGCTCAAGATAAGATTTTTAAAGACGGTAATTAGAAAAATCATAAATTAATTAAGAAGTTAATCTAATTATATAATCGTGATTATCATTTATCTATTTATTTTGCAGCTCATCAAGAGGCATTAAAGAAGGAAATAGAGAGATTAAGGCAAGTTTACCACCAGCAAAGCCTGAAGAAAATGAGTGGACTGCCGGCGCAGCCGTGTTCAGGCGAAGGTCATCCGCCGGAAGTGGGAGAATCGCCGCCGCGGGCGGCTGAGACGGCGGAGAAGGAGGAGGCTGTAAGTTAACGGTGAATTTGATAATGAATGCTAACTCTGGACTTCTTCACGTGATTTGCTTCCAATCCCCACTTGGATGTTTATGTGGTGGGCCCATTGACAGCTCGAGAATCGACGGTCACCATGCTGACACGTGGATCATTGATTTAGGAGGGTGCTGAAAAAAAAAACTACTTGTTTTTTCTTTCTTTTTAATTATTTTAATTTTTTTAACAATGAAAAAAAAAATTGTCTGGATCTGTCTGTTGGGGTAATGGGGATGGTTTTTTTTTTTTCTTTCTTTTTACCTGTCTTTTTACAAGGTAGCATTTCTATTAATTTTTAATAATTTTTTTGAAAAAGATTGTTGGGTTTTTTTTTTTTTTTGGAATTAATGGGAGAAGGGTGGATTTATTAATTGGATTAATTAATGTATTGAAGCAGATGTTGTCAGGGATTGGTGGTATGATTGATTGATTGAATCTTTTTATATGCTTTTCTTCTCTAGCTGCTCCAAATCATGTGAAGATGTTACTTTTTTTTTTTCATTTTATTTTCCTATTTTTTGAAAATTAGGAAAATATTTAATACCAAAATTTATGATCTACAAGTCTATCTATCCTCTAGCCTCATTTTCCCTCAGTTTTACATTTTAGGAAAGCAACTACAAGTATTTATTTATCGGATAACAAAAATGTGTTTATATATTTGCTCGCAGTAATTGGGACCTCTTTAGAGATCGATGACCATATGCACTTGTTAGTACTAGTACATCTAAAATTCCTTCTCAAAGTTGAAGGTTAAAATCTCTACTTTACGATTATTAAAAAAAACTCATGTATTAATTTCATCTTCAATATTAATTGTTCCTCAAAGAAAGTAATTGATACATGATGTAAGTGTGATGTTAACTTGTACATAATTTCTTATTACCTTTTCATTACTAATTTAAATATCACCGTCAATACCTCGGTGTAGGTCTAGGATAATCCCTTGTTCCAAAATCTGGATATATTTACAAGTAGCCAATTAAGAATTATATGTTACTAATTGATACATTAAGAAAAGTAGAAGAACTGAACCCATTGAATTATAAGAAAGAAAAATGTAGAGACTGAAACATGAAACAATGTAACTTGTAAGCAACACTGTGGTAAGAAAAGTACAAAAAAAGCATTTCTCAATCATCAGCATTAACTTAACTTGAAAGTCAAAATGTTAGAACATATCATTGGAATCTAAAAAGACATGTTATTTATGTTCTGTGGTTAAAAAACAAAAAAACATTTAATTTATACATTTATTCCTGTCTAAAACTTTCARGTCCTATGTTGCTTTGTAAATGCAAATGAATCAAGTRGAGCTACCTCATCTTTTTAGTCTTCTTCTAACACTATAAACTACTGCAAACCACTTTCTTCTCCATCTCATAGGCCAATGGCATGGAAAATTCAGTAGAGTTTTCTAGACTAGAATCTGCAAGTTTGTCGCGTGCGAGAAGTTATTCGAGACAGTTTGTGGCTCTTCGCTTACCTGCCGAGAAAATCGCCTCCTGTGCTTTCCCCAGTGTTTCATTACAGCTATCATTAATCTCCAGATGGTGTTGTGTTGAAGACTACTTGAGTTATGAGCATTAAAGATGTACAAAGTGAGGGCTATTGTTGATACTCCTCCACTTAGTACAAATAGTATGAAGAAGCTGTTGGGGCTGAGGCTTGGACTTTCATCTTTTGCTTCCACACTCTCACATTTCTCATTAGCAATCATGCTATCCTCCAAATCTCTAAACTTCCCAGTTTCAGATACCTTAAGCAGCGCTTCGTTAACATCGGTTAACAGCGGAGAGCCTCTCGGGAATGCCTGCAGGACAATGGGAACTATAGATGAAAATTGAATTCTTGAAATGCAGAGAATTACATGTGATTGCAAAACAAGCRAAGTAGTATACAAACAAGATCTTACAAATCCAAATCCTCCGAYTTTGKAGGTTGGCCCGGAAACCATAAATTCATTGCAAAATCTTGCCAGGAATATTTTTACAAAAGGCACTTCAAGAAAAGCAGCTGCTATCTCCTGGTTTCTGAGAGCTTCAGCATAATCATCAGGTGTCGAGTAGTTTTTAATGTTTTCAGGGCGAAAGTGTAGAACTTCCTTCAAATATCTTGCAACAAAGGACCCTCTGCCATATCCAACTAAAGCATTCGCTCTTTGGAGAGTTTCGATATTTGTTACAGTCGGTTCGAGCTTTTGAATAGTGAGCATGCTGGTAAGATTGGCTGTGTATATCTGAGTTATCACAAGTGCCACAAATAGCCAAACCACCATGGTCACCCGCGACAAGTTACTGTGCAACATACTACCTTTAGTCAAGAAAATCAACCAATATGATGTTAGATTACATGTTTTACCCCAGATGGAAACACAACAATTCATCAGCTGAGTTAATTTAGTTACCATGTAAGGAGAAGAGAGTGGTGAAGGATGAGCAAATCAAGGTTCCAGCTACATTAAACATTGAACCGTCATGTCCGGGATAGTGATTCCGTTCTATGAGCCATACAACAAATCCATTGTAGACGTTTACCACAGCAATTACAATCCACATGGTCACCGTAAAGGGCTTTGTGAACAACAATGCTCTATTACTTGTGTCTTTCGTGGCAGGAACTATCATCACAAGTCCTGATTCAGAGTAGGGCTGTGTAAATTCCGCATGTTCATAGCGTCGTGATATTATTGCTATATCGCCTACGGCTGCATCTAATTTCTTTATAGGCAAGCAGAATAAAAAAAAGGATTGTTAGAAGGAGAGATTTCAGGCTTTTATGAATCAACTAAAACACAAGAATATCTTCGAGCAGAGTTTGGATAAGATGAGATGGCAGTCCATGCTATCATGTTATGGCTGATATGAAAGAAAACTCTAATATGCAAGCAAAGAAAAGCRAGTTGTTCTTGTAGCCATATATTAAAGAAAATATGAATATTTTTCCTTACCTTCAAGTAGATTTGCTCCACTAAATCATCATACGGTCCATCGAAAGGATAGAACTGGTACAGCAGAGGGAAGCGCAGGTTGTCTAAGGTTGCTTTAAACAGATCAATTGCAAGTCCATTGAAGGATAAATTGTTTCCTGTGTGATCTTTTTCCACATGAACATACTGTTTGAACATGGAACTAGTTGGCACGCCAATCCTCAATGTGTTGCCATCTGTTGGTATGGTCCATCCCTTCGGAGTATCTGAGGATCCACCTGGCCAAAACACTTGGCCGAGATCCTTCATCGACAAGCTAGAAGACGAAAGTTCCCCCAACTCTTGTGAGAAGCCTATTTTATCAGACCAGAAGCCTAGTTCCCTATAACTCCTCCCCATCACATCGATAATCTGAAAAGTATCCGCTGGGGCTAATTTTCTGTCCTTAAACTGAATCTTTCCACCAAGTCCTTGAAAATCAGTGAGCTTGATCTTTTCCAACACGTGATGACCCTTTTCTTGGACTTCACTCATTGCCATAGCTGCCACTCTTGCAGCATCATAAGCATGGACTGCAAAACTACCAGGCTCGTGATTGTCCTCATCAGGATACTCTAATCTAAACCTTCTACTGAACCGAAGATAAAAATCATGAAATTGAGGATTGATTTCTGGGAAGTAGCTCTTGACTCCAACAACTCCTTGAAGTAAAGAGTTGATAGAAACATTGAAAGAATGTGCAAGGCTTGTGAAAGAATCAGTAGTGATCCAAACATACTCTTTTCCCATCATTCCCAACTCTTTTGCTATCTCAAACAGATGCAGTGACAAATTGGACGACATATGAACTACGAAAATTCTGCTTGACCCTCTTCTTAGCCTCTCTAGTTCTTTGGAAAATAAATCAAAATCAAACTGTGAGAGGCCAACAAATTCACTTACTTCAGCTCCTACATCTTTGAGGGAATGCACAAGGTGAGGAAATATTCCGGTGGTCGATAAATCTCTATCTTCATATATGACATTGACTAGATGCCAATCCCACGAACCAATAATAGCAGCTATAGCGCTCATTTGATTTAACTCGGAGGGAGAAGCCTGGACCAAAAATTTGAACCTCTCATTTGCCCACTTTGGTATTTCATTAGCTAATGTCAGAACTGGAATCTGATTCTCACTTCCAACCTCGGCAACTATGGATGCTGCTTCCCAGGTTTCCGGTCCTATAAGAACCTGAACTTGTTGCATACTGATCAGATCTTTAGCTGCAAGTCAAATAGCTCATTTAGATTGTGTTTTGGATATAAAATCTGTTAGATGCAGAGGAAGTAGCTGATTTAAACTAGAATTTAATGAAGAAACCAGGACTCTTTCTACATCAAAAACAGTTCATTTGACACAAATAAAGTACGCATTCGATAAAATTAAAAAGAAATAGAAACTCTTATACCTGCAAGAGCTGCCAGGCTGGGATCACTTTTGGAGTCTCTGGTGACAAGACTGAAATTTTGATTGCTGAAGGAGTTAAAATCTTCTAAAGCCATCTGCATAGCTAAAATCTCTTCCTTACCAATCCTGGAACCCTTGTCTACAATGGCCCCTATTCTGCCCTTTCCACTATCCTCCATCGTTGAGTTCGTGTTTCTTTCAGTTTCATGCTTTCCAGAAACTATCAGCGAAAACAACAAAAAGGAAAACAGAAAGAGAAACTTTCCCATTTTTCATGAGAGGTATAAGCTAAAGGCTCTGCTCTCTCCTGTCCAATATATATGCAGTATGAAACCCCTATCCTTTTCTTTATATTTTTCTTGCCAACTAAGGAAAATTCCACTCTTATAATAGAATCCAAATGACAAGGAAATTATAAGATTTCAAGTTGGTAGCATGGACCATTCCCTCTGAGAGTTTTGACTCTGCCTAGAATAATGAGTTCAAATCTTGACAATCAACATTAAATTCTAACCACCATGGAAGACAGAGATTATTTAATAGCAGTTTGAGATTGTCATTACAAGTGTTCAGACTGTAATAATATGGCCATGGGCCCCCTCCAATGCATGGTGAAGCTCAAAAGTATACCAGAAATTTCCAAATCCTTTATCAATACAAACATATATCAGAGACACCCATTTCCTATTTGTACAATCCATCTCTTTCCAACCTCCTTAAACAACTCAATGAACATGAATTACTGAGAAATACATGGAAGCAAATAGGTTTAAATCCCAACATTTTCGCCTTTGCTCAAACTTTCTTTAAAAACTTTCTGGCCCTAAACTATTACGATTGTGTCTATCTAGTCCATAAACTTTAAAGTTTCGAATAATCTACACAATCTTTGTACTTTAAAAGGTTTTTAATAGGATCTTTTAATTTGTGTCTAATAGATCCTTGCGTTAACTCCTGCATCAGTTTAAGGACTACATCACCGACTCGAAATCAGCCTACCACTCAATYCTTAAATATATGTTAGATTGCCATAAAAGCGTTAAGCCTGATAGAGTTAATAATAGAAGCCTATTAGACACAAAATCAAAARTTTAGGGAAAAAGATTTTAAAATACGRGACCAGATAGACATAAACCTAGCCGTTCATGGACCAAACTTAAAATTTAACCAACTTTTCTTGTTTTCGTAGCCATCAACATGAATCTCAGGTTACCCATTTTGAAATCCAACCTCAATTTCTGTACAAAGCTCAATCAAAATGTCTCAAGGCAATAGTGTACTTGGTTTATGAAACGCAAGACAAAAGGGAAAGTCATTGGAGTAAAGGAAGAACACATTAGAAAAATGAAGAATATTCAAAGCTGAAATACAAAAGTGAATAAAGAATTAATAAGCAGTTGACTATCCTGGTCGTGAGTCATGGAGATGGAACCTCTGAGGATTATTTTGTATATTCAAAGAGATGACTCAAATATGGAATTGAAGCTTTCAAGCTGGCTTCCATTTTTTATTTCCTGAAGCATTTTCCTAGATTTCCTGTTTCGACTCCAAGAAAGTTAGGGCAATCTTTTAGGAATTTCCTTCCATCCTTGGTAAGTTGAATCATTCATGCACACCCATGAAGACCTGGTAGTACCATTTCTAAAAAAACAAATGTATATACAAATTTGTCCTTTAATGTCTTCTCATTCTAAATATTATCAGATTATTAAAGAAAAAAAAAACATTCAGTCAACCTATTCATACATTAACCAATAAAAAAATAATAATGTTTAAGACCTAAAAACATTTAGCTCAATTGTTTAAGACATTTATTTCCAATTAAAAAGTTATGAATTCGATCTATACTCTCATATATTGTACTAAAAATGCTCAAGTAGTTAAAGGATGTATTTTCGACCAAAATATTGAGAGTTCAAATTTTCACTCCTACGTGTCATTGAATTAAAAAAAATATATCTTTAAGTAACRTTTGATAAAAACACATCTTTTACTAATTTCAAATGAAATTTTTATTTCAAGGAATTAACCATTACATTTATGAAATTTTAGGAACACTACATCGTTGTAATAAAAGTACTAGGGCCACATTTGTATTGGCGCTTACTTTTTCTTAATACACCAAGTAGACTTGGAGAATACGAACTCACGACCTCTTAGTTGAAGACAGATGTCAATTACCGCGTTAAGCTCTGTTGGCGTTAAGTTGTACTTAGATTGTCACGAGTGAAACATTAGAAGAGTTTAAACATTACAAGAGTCCAAGTATAAAGACAAATGAGATATATTAACCCAGACTAATGRCAATGAACCTTTTGAACTATTTCTGGACATGTAAGCACATGAAATTCAATAATTAGATTAAGGTGTAGGATTGATGAATTAGAAGTATATTTTATGTGTAAATTATTTACGAGTCAAATATTTTGACCGGTCATGTTACCTTAATCCTCATTGGTGTATGCAGCAAACAAGATACAACTGTACAATACAAAAACGACATTATGAGTAGTTGGTAATGTTAAGACTTGTTGGAACCAATCAAAGTCTCATGACATAATTTTGGAAATATTAGGATGGAAAGTCCTCATCTTTGTCTTGTCTTCTATCCACAAAATCGTTTTATTTTGTAGTTTGTACCATTTCTAACGTTGTTGTTATAAGACATATRTCATCGACTGAAATGTTAAATGTTTGAATATCTACTTTTAAACGTTACTGAACTAAAAACACGGTACTTAAATTCTACAACTTAATCTTATTGTTTGAAACCACAGAGGTACAATTAAACAAAAGAAAGAAAAGTATGAACATATCATTTGAAACAAAAAGAGTTTTTTGAGTTAAACTATTAATTTCTACATATCTGTCAAAGACTTTCGATAACYGTGTTAGTTTACAAATCATCTAGTTTCCATACTTCCAACTGAAGCTACCTCATCTAAACACTCTGAACTACATCAAGCACATTTTTTTCCCTCTAATATGTCAATGGCATGGAACTTCCGTACAGTTTTCTAGACCTGAATTTGCAAGTTCGTAGCATTTTGAGAGTTGTTAGGGACGGTTTGTGGCACGTCGCTGACCCGCCGAGAAAGTCCCCTCCTGTGATTTCTCCAGTKTTTCATTACAACCAACATTAATCTCCAAATAGCGTTTTGCTGAAGACAAGATTTATGAGCATTAATAATGTACAATGTGAGTGCGATTGTTGAAACTCCTCCACTTATTACAAATAGTAAAAAGAAGCTGTTGGGGCCGAGACTTGAACTTTCATCTTTTACTTCCCCATCCACACATTTCTCATTAGCAATCATGCCGTCCTCCAACTGTCTAAACTTCCCAGTTTCAGATACCTTAAGCAATGCTTCGTTAACATGCGGTAACAGCGGCGAGCCCCTCGGGAATGCCTGCAGGACATTGCAAAGCAAGAACAAAAGTTAGTCTTTTTCAAGTGATTTCTGAAATGGAATGCGGGGAATTAAATATAATGCAAAGCAATCATAGCAGCTAACAAGATCTTACAAATCCAAATCCTCCGACTTTGTAGGCTGGCCAAGAAATCATAAACTCCTTGCAAAATCTTGCAAGGAGTAGTTTTGCAAAAGGAACTTCAAGAAAAGCAGCTGCTATCTTCTGGTTTCTGAGAGCTTCAATTAACCCATCTGGGGTAGAGCATTCTTTTATGTTTTCAGAACGGAAGTCTAAAACTTCCTCCAAATATCTTTTAACAAAGGATCCTTTGGCATATCCAACAAATGCATTTGCTCTTTGGAGGGTCTCGATATTCCATACGGTTGGTTCAAGCTTTTGAATGGTGAGCATGCTGGCAAGATTGGCTGTGTAYGTCTGGGTTACCACAAGTGCCATAAATAGCCAAGCCACCATAGTAATCCGCGACAAGTTACTGTGCAGCCTATTACCTATAGTCAGTCAGCCAACATGATGGTAAATTATCAGTTTCATTTTATTTTTTCCAAACGCAGAGGCAAGAACAAAAAAAAACTCATCGGCTATGTTGGTTACCATTTAAGGAGAAGAGAGTGGTGAAGGATAGGCAAACTAAGGTTCCAGCTTGATTAAACATCGACCCTTCATGTTCGGGACAGTGATTTCGTTCGATGAACCAGACAACAAAGCCATTGTAGACAGTTACCACAGCAACTGAAATCCACATGGTCACAGTAAAGGGCTTTGTGAACAACAATGCTTTATTACTTGTGTCTTTTCTGGTAGGAACTATCATCACTAGTCCTGCTTCAGAATAGGGATGTGTAAATTCTGCGTGTTCATAGCGTCGTGTTATTATTGCTATGTCACCGACTGCTGCATCRTATTTCTTCATTGGCAAGCAGAACAAAAAAAGATTGTTAAGAAGAAGAGAAACACAATAATTTGTATATAGCTGATAAATTATGTGGAAAGAAGCATTTTTCAATGAGATTTCAATGTCAGCTTTGATGACTCAACCAAAACAGAAGTATCCTCAAACAAAGTTTTGATAAGCTGCACTTGTAGCCACATATTAAATAATGACTATTTTTCCTCACCTTCAAGTAGATTTCCTTTACTAAATCATCATACGTTCCATTGAAAGCATAGAATTTGTGCGGCAGATGGAAATGCAGATCATCTAAGGTTGCTGTAAACAGATCTATTGCAAGTCCAGTGAAGGATAAATTGTTTCCTGTCYGATCTCCTTCCACATTTACATACTGTTTGAACATGCAATTAGTTGGCACGCCAATTCTCAATGAGTTGGAATCTGTTGGTATGGCCCATCCTCTTGGAGTAGCCGTAGATCCACCTGGCCAAAACACTGGGCCAAGATTCTTCACCAACAAGCTAGCAGACGAAATTTGCCCCAACACCCGTGACTGTGAGAAGCCTAATTTTTCAGACCAAAAGCCCAGTTCCCTATAACTCCTCCCCATCACATTAATGATCTGAAAAATATCGGCTGGGGTTAGTCTTCTGTCCTTAAACTGAATCTTTCCACTCAGTCCTTGAAAATCAGTGAGCTTGATTTTTTCCAACAAGTGATTACTCCTTTCTTGGGTTTCACTCATTGCCATAGCTGCTGTTTTTGCAGCATCATAAGCCTGTACCGCAAAAATACTAGGCTCATGGTTGTCCTCATCAGAATACTCTGATCTAAACCTTCCAGAGAACTGCCGATAAAAATCATGAAACCGAGGATTATTTGGGAAGTAGCTCTTCACTCCAACGACTCCTTGTAGTAAAGAGTTGATGGAAACATTGAAAGAATGTGCAAGGTTTGTGAAAGAATCAGTAGTGATCCAAACATAGTCCTTTCCCATCATTCCCAATTCCTTTGCTATCTCAAATAGATGCAGAGACAAATTTAAAGACATATGAACTACAAAAATTCTACTTGACCCTCTTCTTAGCCTCTCTAGTTCTTCGGACAATGAATCAGAGTCAAAATGTGGGAGACCAACAAATTCACTTATTTCAGCCCCTACATCTTTGAGCGCATGCACAAGGTGAGGAAAAATTCCACTGGTCGATGAATCTCTATCTTCATATATAACATTGACCAGATGCCAATTCCACGAACCTATAATAGCAGCTATGGCCTTCATTTGATTAAGCTGGGAGGGAGAAGCTTGGACCAAAAATTTGAACCTCTCATTTGCCCACTTTGGTATTTCATTAGCTAACGCCAGAACTGGAATTTGATTCTCGCTTCCAACCCCAGCAACTACAGATGCCGCTTCCCAGGTTTGTGGTCCTATAAGAACCTCAACTTGTTGAATGCTGATGAGATCCTTAGCTGCAAATTATAAAAAGTTCATTTAGAACATGTATAGGATATAAACTCTGTCTGATGCATATAAAGTAGCTGGTTTAAACTAGAATGTAATGAAGAAACCAGGACTCTTTCTACTTCGAGACATTTCATTGGATATGAACAGGAATGCGGTCATTAGATTTAAAGAAGAAATAGAAGCTATTACCTGCAAGAGCTGCCTGATTGGGATCACTTTTGAAGTCTCTAATGACAAGACTGAAACTTCGATTGCTGATGGAGTTAATGTCGTCTATTGCCATCTGCATAGCTAAAATCTCTTCCTTGCCAATCCTGGAACTCTTATCTACCATGGCCCCTATTCTGCCCTTTCCACTATGCCCCATTGTTGACCTCGTGCTTCTTTCGGTTTCATGCTTTCCAGAAACTACTAGAGCAAAAAAGAAAGCAAACAGAAAGGGAAGCTTTCCCATCTTTTCTGAGAATGAGAGGCACATGCCAAAGGCTTTGCTCTCTCCTCTTCAATACATATATATAGTAATCAACCCCTATCATTTTCTTTTTACTTCTCTTTCCAACTAAGAAAAGTCATTTCTTTTCTCACACGTATCTAGAATGACACCGAAATAAGATTTTGACGGCATAAACATTTGAAGATTTTAGGCCTCTGAGAGGTTTGACTCTGTCAAGAAGAATGATTGAGAGATTATTGACAACCAACTTTAAGTTCTCACCACCATGCATGGAAGATAGTGATTATTTCATAGCAGCTTTAGATTATCATTACAAGTATTCAGACTGTAATTAAGCATTCCAGAAATTTCCAAATCCTTTATGAACACAAGCATATATCAGAGACATCCATTCCCTAGCTATTTGTGCAATTCATTTCCTTCCAATCTCCCCAAACAACCGACTCCCACCCCACATTGGTTGAACTCAAAATCAGAAACTCAAYGAACATGGAGAACTTAGAAAATATGGTAACAGAGCAAATGGGTTTAAAATCCCAACTCAAATTTTTAATTTTAATCCCTAAATTCTTTCTTTAGAACCTCTTTAATTATCTCTTCCCCATTATAGTATAAAGTATGGCTTGCAGTTAACACGAATCTGTCTGAGTCCTCAGGTTTACCAATTTCCAAATCCAATCTCAGATTCRTTCAATACACATCGACTTGGAAGCATAGTGGGATTCGTGAAATGCAAAACGAAAGGAAATATTGAAAATGAATAATATTCAAAGTTAAAGAACATAAGACTTTCCTTTCCTGGTCAAGAGTCATGGAGGTGGAATCACTGAATCGCTGTTTGGATTCCGAGAAAGTTAGGGTAAATTTTCGGGAATTTTCTTCCATTCTCGTAGGTTGAATCGTTCATGCAAGTCCTCGTAGACTTTGCTACGTACCATTTTTCTCTCTCTATCTCRTAATAAAAAAATAAAATTATAAGGTTAGATATATATTTTTTATTCTTATATTCAGGAGTACCCGCTTTCACCTAAAGGTTAGTATCCAAGATTAGATACCTTCRAAAATTATAATTTAATCCCAAAAAAATCATTTCTTAATAAATATTAAATTTAAATTTAAATCTCATTTTGTTGAAAATTATATATTGGAAAATTGGTGGATAGAAAAAATCTTTATATCAATATTTCATACTCATCTCAGTAATATAATAGATGCATATCACATATATATATCAGTAGTCAAACAGAGAGATATATGTATATATATATTACAAAATTGAGTATCCGTTTTTTTTATAAAAGAAAAGTACTATATTTGATAAAACTGGGTGGGGATGTTATTTTTCCAATTTTACTTTTTTTTCAACTGCCCCTCGTATATTTTATGTTAGTTTTTAGATTTTCAAAAAATCTATTTTTTTAAATGTATATAAACTAGTAATAATTRATGAGGTTCATATTTGTCGTGATTTTACTAATTTAACATGCGACCTGGTTTTTTAATATTRTTATGTTTAACGTGGAATATATTGAAGTCATATAGCAGAGCTAAAATAGGTACTAGGTGTAACAGATATTAATAACAAAATAACAATGAGAGTTAAAATACTATTTTTAAAATTTTAAATATTATAATTGATATTCCGAAAGTTYAGGAATCAAAATTATTTTTAAATCTAGATATTATCAAACTAATAAAAAAAGAAATTTTCATACTATAATTAATAAATATAATAATTAAAATACATTTTTCATCCCTATATTTTCAACCTCATAATATTTTGGCCCTCGGCTCATATATTTTCTTATAATATTTAAATTTTTKTAGTCTATTTTCTTTTCTTTTTTTAGTACATCAAATATAAGTAGGGATTCGAACCGTCGACTTCAAAAATAGAAGGTAAATATTTTTTTAGTCAAACAATTGCAGGGGTAAGAGATCAAAACATCAACCTTTATTATGGCGATATGTGCCTTATCTACTGAATAATATGCTCAAATAGAATTAATGAAAGTGTAGATATCTAAACTGTTGAACTATACTCATGTTTGCTTCTTTGTAGTCACGTAAGCATAACTTACCCAATTAACATATTAATAACCTCTATTAAAGATTTTTGAATCGTGATCCTCCCCTTGTTTAAATTATAATGTTTTAAAAAATAATTTAGTCTTTGTAATTTAAAAAATATAACAACTGTTGTAATCAAATTCATGCAATTGAGATGAAGTTTGTTGAGTCCATTAAATTTTTTTCCAATCAAAATTTTAATGAAATTTTTAACTTAGGAATTAAACTATTATATTTCTAATAGTATAATTAGTATAAAGACCTTCAACTTTGAGTTACGGTAAGGTATGCTTATGTTGATAGGTTAAAATTTGTAATTTATCAATATTATTTAGTCTGATATTCTGACCGTTAATGATACATTACTATGATATAATAATCATACTGAGTCTTACAGAACAGTAAAAATTTGGCATAGAAAAGGGGAAAAATTGTACTCAAAAAGAGAAGAAAAGGGGGGAAAATCCACAAGGTACAAAGTCCTCGGCTATGCCACTTCTTGTTCTTGTCCACTCCACACAAATGACAAGACTATTATTTTGCTTTGTTTGGTCTTCAGTCCATAATTGCAACTCTAGCTAGCCGTGTACCAAAGCAAACTAACGAAACCAGGTGATTGGGTCCAAAGGAGAAAAAAAAAAAAAAAGACTAATTCAGTGTACCTTCTATTAGTAACAATTTAGTCTTTGAACTTAAATGGGTAACAACTTAGTCCTTATCGTGAAAAATTTTTGTTAAGTTTCTTATATATATAGATTGATAAACTAAAGAGAAGCTAAATATGTTTATAAATTAGAAATATTAAATTGTTATATGATAAAATTTAACACTTGATTTTAATAAATTTTGTTACASTAGGGACTAAATTATTACAAATTTTAAACTACAAGGACTAAATCATTACAAGCTAAAGTTCAGGAACTAAATTGTAACTTTAGTGAAAGTACAAGGACTAAAGTAAAAGTACAGGACCAAATGTATTTTTTAATCTAAATTTTACGATTTAATCTTATCATTTAAGATCATTTTAATGCTAAGTCACAATGATTTCAATCTTTATTAATCAAAACTCTATTTACATCACACTCCTATACACCTAGTGATTTTTTCAAGAGAAGATAATTTGGTCGTTTTTTCATATGTATCTAGCCTAGCTTGATATGAGAAGTGCTAATTCGGTTTATCTTGACTTCACTCCAGAACACTACCATCCCTAGAATCCATAAGAAGAGATGTTTCTCGCTTAGTGCCTAAACTGCATTATGCTCCCCACAAATTAGATGCGTAGTACAAAAAGCTCGTAGTACCAGCTAAAAGGAAAGAGTCTAAATCGACCCTCCTTTCTTTCTTTCTCGCTTGCCAGACACTTATAAAAGTTCACCTTTAGGCGCCTTTACCTAACTCATCGCGTGAGTATTGTCTTGCCTCACTATTTACCTGGAAGCACTCACTATGATTAGCTCACCAGCCATGTATCATGTCAAGACTTTTCCCAAACATCTGCCCATTTGGGCCTTAGATATTAATCTGCCTGAATATAGTGTTGGGAAAAGCATAAAGAAAGCATTATTGAGCAATCACTTGACTTGAATGAATGTCCAAGTCTTGAATCACATATCATTTAAATCTAAAAGAAACGTTTTATGGATTAAACAGTTAATTTCTGCATATTTATCTACAGCTTTACAAAACAACTTGTTTTGTAAATCATCTGATTTTCTATGCTTCCAACTAGAGCTTCCCTCATCTGTCTAATGGAGTTTATTCTTCTTCTAGTCTCCATTGTAGAGATGAGGGAGCTCTAGAACTCTATGAAGACCTTGAACTATTATTATACAGCACTTYGGCATGGAGATTAAGTACAGTTTTCTAGACTTGAATTTGCATGTTTGTAACATTTGAGAAGTTATTTGGGATGGTTTGTGGCTGATCGCTTACCCGTCGAGAAAATCGCCTCCTGTTTTTTCCCCAGTGTCTCATCACAGCTATCATTAATCTCCAGATGGTGTTTTGTTGAAGACTAGATTCATGAGCTTTAAAGATGTACAATGCAAGTGCTATTGTTGATACTCCTGAACTTAATACAAAAAGTATAAAGAAGCTGTTGGGGCTGAGACTTGGATTTCCATCTTTTGCTTCCCCATCCTCGCATTTCTCATTAGCGATCATGCTGTCTTCCAACTGTCTGAACTTCCCAGTTTCRGATACCTTAAGCAATGCTTTGTTGACATATTGTAACAGCGGAGAGCCTCTCGGAAACGCCTGCAGAACATCACGAAGCAAGGACAAAATTTAATCTTTTAGAAGTTATCTCTAGAATGCGTAGAATTAAATGTAATGCAAAGCAAACATAGCAGCAACAAGATCTTACAAATCCAAATCCTCCAACTTTGTAGGTTGGCCCAGAAATCATGAATTCCTGGCAAAATCTTGCAAGGAATAATTTTGCAAAAGGGACTTCAAGAAAAGCAGCTGCTATCTCCTGGTTTCTGAGAGCTTCAGCTAAACCATCAGGTGTAGAGTAGTTTTTTATGTTTTCTCCGCGAAAGCGTAAAACGTCCTCCAAATAACTTGCAACAAAGGACCCTCTGCCATATCCCACAAATGCATTCATTCTTTGGAGAGTCTCGATATTCGATATAGTTGGTTCAAGCTTTTGAATAGTGAGCATGCTGGTAAGATTGGCAGTGTATATCTGAGTTATCACAAGTGCCACAAATAGCCAAACCACCATGGTCATCCGTGACAAGTTACTGTGTAGCCTATTACCTTTAGTCAAGCAAATCAGCCAATATGATGTTAAAATTTCTTCCTTTTTTTTATTTCCAAATGCAAGAATGGCAAAACAATAATTCATCGGCTGCTTTGGTTACCATGCAAGGAGAAGAGAGTGGTGAAGGATGAGCAAAGCATGGTTCCAGCTTGATTAAACATCGAACCTTCATCTTCGGGACCATGACTTCGTTCTATGAACCAAACAACAAAGCCATTGTAGACATTTACCACAGCAATTACAATCCACATGGTCACCGTAAAGGGCTTTGTGAACAACAATGCTCTATTACTTCTGTCTTTTGTGGTAGGAACTATCATCACAAGTCCTGCTTCAGTGTAAGGCTGTGTAAATTCTGCGTGTTCATAACGTGTTGATACTATTGCTATGTCACCTACGGCAGCATCAAAAGTCTTCATAGGCAGGCAGAAGAAAAAAAGATTGTTAAAAGGAGAAAAGGTACGTGATAATTTGCATATAGCTGATAAATTGTGTGAGAAGAAGCTCCTTCCATGAGATTTTTTAGTGTTAGCTTTGATGATCAACTGAAAAATAAGCACCTTCAAAAAAGTTTTGATCAGATAAGATTGCAGTATATGCTATAAGTTATGCTTATGACTAATTCAAGAGGAAACGTAAGCAGAAAAAGGTGAGATGTTCCTTCAGCGATATATTAAAGAATTATATGAATATTTTTCCTTACCTTCGAATCGATGTTCTTCACTAGATCATCATATGTTCCATTGTAAGCAGAGAAGTTGTACGGCAGAGGGAAGGGCAGATTGTCTATGGTTGCTTTAAACAGACCGATTGCAAGTCCATTGAAGGATAAATTATTTCCCATTTGGTCTCCTTCCACATCTACATACTGTTTGAACATGGGACTAGTTGGCACACCAATTCTCAACGAGTTGGCATTTGTTGGTATGGCCCATCCCCTTGGAGCATCTGTGGATCCACCTGGCCAAAACACTTTGCCAAGATCCTTCATTGACAAACTCGAAGACAATCTTTTCCCCAACTTTTGTGAGAAGTGTAATTCATTAGACCAGAAGCCTAGTTCCCTATAACTCCTTCCCACCACATTGATGATCTGAAAAGTATCGGCTGGGGTTAATTTTCTGTCCTTAAACTGAATCTTTCCACTTAATCCTTGAAAATCAGTGAGMTTGATTTTTTCCAATAAGTGATGACCCTTTTCTTGGGTTTCACTCATTGCCATAGCTGCTGTTCTTGCAGCATCATAAGCCTGTACTGCAAAAATACTAGGCTCGTGGTTGTACTCATCTGAATGCTCTAACCTAAACCTTCTACAGAACCGAAGATAAAAATCAGGGTTGCTTTGCGGGAAGTAACTCTTGACTCCAATAACTCCTTGCAGTAAAGAGATTATTGAAACATTGAAAGAATGTGCAAGACTTGTGAAAGAATCAGTAGTGATCCAAACATAGTCCCTTCCCATCATTTCCATCTCTTTTGCCATCTCAAATAGATGCAATGTCAACTTTGAAGACATATGAACTACGAAAACTCTACTTGGCCCTCTTCTAAGCCTCTCTAGTTCACTGGACAATAAATTAGAATCAAAATCAGGGAGGCCAACAAATTCACTTATTTCAGCTCCAAAATCTTTGAGGGCATGCACAAAGTGAGGAAATATTTCAGTGGTCGAGAAATCTCCATCTTCATATATGACATTAACCAGATGCCAATCCCACGAACCAATAATAGCAGCTATGGCCTTAATCTGATTAAACTGGGAGGGAGAAGCTTGGACCAAAAAGTCCAACCTCTCAGTTGCCCACTTTGGCATGTCATTAGCCAATGACAGAACTGGAATCTGATTCTTACTTCCGATCTCAGCAACTACGGAAACCGCTTCCCAGGTTTGTGGTCCTATAAGAACCTGAACTTGTTCCATATTGATGAGATCTTTGGCTGCAAATTCAATAGTTCATTTCTATTGTGTTTAGGGAATAAACTCTTAGCTAGTTTAAACTAGAATGTAATAATGAAAACATGACTCTTTCTACCTTAGAGCAGTTCCTTTGATATGAACAGAATGCATTCAATTAAATTAAAACGAAATAGAAAAGAAACTCTCACCTGCAAGAGCTGCCTGATTGGGATCACTTTTGGAGTCCCGGATGTCAAGACTGAAATTTGAATTGCTTAAGGAGTTAAAATCCTCTACAGCCATCAGCATAGCTAAACTCTCTTCCTTACCAATCCTAGAACTCTTGTCTACAATGGCCCCTATTCTTCCCTTTCCACCGTCGTCCATCTTTGAGCTCGCATTTGTTTCAGTTTCGTGCTTACCAGAAACTAACAGAGCAAACAACAAGAAAGAAAACAGAAAGGRAAACTGTCCCATTTTTTCGGAGAGGCAAAAGCCGCCTTTGCTCTCTCCAATATATATGCACAAGAAACCCTTCTTCTTTATATTTTTCTTGTTGACTAAGAAATGACATTTCTTTTTTCGCTCTCATTTTCTATCCAAATCACTAAGAAATTTTAAGATTTCAAGTGGGTGACATGAACTACCATGCGCTTGTGAGAGTTTTGACTTTGCCTAGGTTGGAATAAGGAATTGAGGAACTTGACCACTCTAAAATTCCAACCATGAACCACCATGGACAGACATTGATTATCTAATAGAAGTT
>NW_019104500.1:3081925-3095480 GCF_001995035.1 Momordica charantia | reverse complement strand
AGTCTAGGGTTTGTGGGGTGGCCGGAAAGTTTGTTTTGCCGGCGACGAGTTGCCGGAGATCTGGATGTGGGTATTTGTCGGACATGATTTGTGTGTGTGTGGCGATGGATGGAAGAGTAATGGGATTTCGATTTATGACGAGAAAAATAGAGAGAGGGAGTGGAAATCAGGTGAAGAGAAAAAGGGGTCCATAGTGGAAGCTCGTTGGAGAAAATATGAGGCGTTTAGGCTAGGGAGACAGGATCCGAGTCTTCCGCAACTTAATTTCATTAGAGAGAAAAGGGCTTTCGAATGTACTCACCCAATCATGATCCACCACGTGTACAAGTATTACACCAACAAGATAATCTCACCTCATGCCCTTACTGTACCTTTTCACCCAAATATCATCAAACACCAGTGAAATCTAGGTCAGTGTCACAGTTGCTGCCTCAAATAATTTGAATAATACTTTTTATTTTTTAAGTGTTTATTGTTTAGGAAGTTGCACTGTGGCTGGACAAAGTTTCCTAATGATTAAGAAAAAAAAATGATCCACGGTATACAAGAGATGACAATTATCTCAGTTGATATGAGGTCTTTTGAATGGAATTACAAGAAAAGTCGTGAAGGTTATATCCGAAGCGGACAATATTATACCATTGTTGAGATACTTGAAATACAAGAGTATCGTTATCCTTAACACCTACGACCAATAATATAAATAGAAATTTGAATGTTTTTTTACCACTAACGGGTGGTAGTGTAGTGGGTTTGTGGTCAAATAGGGATATCCTTTTTCAATTCGAATCACACAACGTCGGTTACAGTATTGGATGGTCGTCGACGCCTTTCAATTATAGGAATCTAACTCACAAAGTCATACGACATCGATTTGAATTATAAAGAAAGATATTATTGAAAAGAAAAAGAAATACATATCTCTATTTTTGCATCTCTCTTTTCTATTGGTAAGATATTTAATGTAGTTGATAGCAAATAGGTTATAACGGATAAGCATTGAAATATTTTTTTAAATAATTTCTCAAATGGGTAATCTCCTTTCGTCCTACCTTTTGTTATAATGAAAATTGTATATATATTGTTGGAGAAAAATACAGTTTTACTTGTAAACCGTCCCATACAAAATGGATGGAATTAGAAAAATTATATGATACTCAAATTTTTTTCTACAACTTGTGAGTTAAATGGGGGATTTATTTCATTGTCAACCTTATATATGTTAAAAGAGTGTGTATTCGAGAAATTTGGAAAAAGAGAATTAAGTATAATTTATTTTTCATAATTACCGTCCAACTAATATGTTAAAAGTCAATTTAAAGTTATTTTAATCTTTTCTAAAATCGATTTTTTAATTTGTCAAACATGATCAATGAAAAGATGAGTGATTTTGACAATGACAAAATGTGATTTGGCCATACCAAAATCACTCCTTAAATACAATTAGTTTTATACAAGGCTTGAAATTTAATGAGTTTTAACTAAGGTATTTTACCATACTTTGCATCAAAATTAGTGGATGGATTAAGTGGCAGTTAAAAGGTAATGGTAAAACTTGTATAATTTTAAGTTCCATCCCCATCGCCGTATGTGTGCAGAACTAAAATTTTAATGAGATGTTTATATAGATAGCATGAATTGAAGGTGTGTTTTTAAATATATCATAAAGCAAAAATAGCATAGTCCAAATCAAAGTTAAACTCAAATTAAATATAATATAAAACACACTAAAATACATATTAAATTTATGCTATTTGTATTGTAATTGGGTAAATTTAATTATGAAATTATGGTATCTATATGTTTTAAGCATTGTCATCATTACCAACCTAAGTATATATAACTTAACTGGTTAAAGCATACACGATCAAAAGGTCGTGGGTTCGAATTCTCTACCGCATATTTATTAAAGAAAAATTGCGCTCATCAAATTTTTTATATTTTAAAAATGTCAAATTATACCTTTATTTATCAACTTGAGCTTAATTCAACGAGTTATGGCACCTATCTCCAAACCTCCCATGTTGTTTTAAAAAATATATATACTTTTATATAATAATCATATTGTTAAGGTTACTAATTACATACCATTAAATAAAATTCTGTAGTGTTATGTAGAACATATCTTCAATCAAAAGATTGAGTTCGAATCTACACTCTAATATCTAAAAATTGAAACATGAAAAAGAAACACATTAATTAAAAGAAAATTATATGTATATAAATAATGCATTGAAAATGGTAAGTTTGGCTTCTAATAAAAGATCAACAACTCATTTGACTTTAAACTGTTGTGGTAAGTGGTACCGTGCTAACCAAGACCATGTCCCCCAGTACACCACTAAAGCCTGTAATTTGCAAAACTTCTTACCCAGAGGATAATTCAGAAGTTGTCTGGGAGCTGGCTTTTACCTCCCAACAACATATTTAATACATCATTTTTTTATGATAAATTTAGTAACAGTATATTTCTTTTTCTTCTCTTTTTTCCCTATTTAATCGAATTTAAGTCCAAAATTTAATAGGTTGTAAACTTAATTCAAGCAATCTCTTAGAAAATGATGATTTCAAATATAAATTTATTGATGATCCAATATTCCAATTATAAGCAAAATTTTATTTTTAAAATATTCGGAAAAATCCTAAAAAGTAAGTCTATGCTTTAATGCTGGTTGAGTTGATATGAGTACTCTTCCATCTACGTTTTTTTATGGCTCTACTTTTCGAGTATGAATGGTATAATTTTAGATAATGTTATTTGAAGTATAATTAGATTTGAGCTAGGATATAATTTAGAATTAGATTTCTTATTTGATTTACAATTAGGGGTTGGATTAGTGTAAATATGTTATTAAGTTTATATTTAGAGCTAGCATCAATGACATTCTATTGGTTGTTTTCTCTATATTTTCAAAATATTTATTTTGGTCTCTATACTTTAATAAAATGATCATTTTAGTCCATATTTTAAAATTTTTAACACAAATTATACCCATAATGAAAACTCTTTAATATAAAGTCATGACTACGTTTAATAAATATTATTGATAGTGTTGTATTGAAATTGTAATAGAAAAATAACATTAAAAATTAAATTAAATGACTAAGAATGTAACTTTTTTAAAATATAGGAACTAGAACCAACATTTTAAGTACGATGATCAAAATAAAAATGAATCAAAAGTAAATTCAAATTAAATACTAACTTTTCGTTGCTCTCACCCTTGTTTGGAAGTCGCATCAAAATTGATTGATAAAATTAAAAATGATTAAGACGTGTTTTGATTATTATGATATATTAACTAGTAGACTAATTGTTGTTGATAAGTCAAAATATTTTATTTTGTTGGTCTAAAATTAAATACTTCTTTTTTTCTCTCTTTTTAACAACTCTTTTTTTTTCTTTAGATGGCAAAGGGGGGGTTGGATTCAATTAATAATCACTCTTCTTTTTTATGTCAATGTCACCGTTACCTCATTGAGGCCAATACGGAAAAGTGTGGCTTATCAAATATGGAACTGTTTTTTATTAAAAGACGAATTAAAACAAATCTTTTCTATTGGATGATTATTAATACATCAATATGACGACATGAAACAAAATAATATGTTTCAGTAATTTTGTTAGTTAGTTAAATAAAATGCAGGGATTCGAACCTATGACATTCTACTCTAATACCATGTTAAGAATGAATAAACAATCACTCAATCCAAAAGCTTAAATTGATGCATTAGGTAAATTTAATTCATATATTGGATATCTAATAAGTTTGTTGAGCTGGCGACTTGCAAATAGAATATTACACTAATATGATGCTCGATCACATACATTTTTCAAAACTTAAGTTATTACTTAGTTTGAGATGACATTGAGTCAAGTTTAATTGAATCATACCTTTGAGAAAGTGGAATTTTGCCATTTATAGCGGAAACATAATTGGAAAACATCGCTCTATTATTACAATATTTGTATGTATGACTTGGTAAATCTTTTATCGGTTGCTAGTGGATCCAACACCTATACAAGTGACATAGTCGACTGAAGTCTGAGTCAAATTGTTTTTTTTTTTTTTTGGCATATTGACTAGTTCTTTATCGTCGTTGTCATGAACTAGTTGAGATCCAGAAACATATCTATGGTTTGATTTTCACCTCTAACCCAAGTGATTAAATTTTAAAATGTATAATTAAACAAAATAAAACAATAATTAAACTTCGTTTTACCTATTAAATTCTTTTTCCTTCGCAGAACATTTTACATATTAAACTTATACATAATAAATATAGTTTTTTATTTTTGAAAGAAGCTAAATATAGTTTTTTTTTTTTGACATATTGACTAGTTCCTTATCGTCGTTGTCATGAACCAGTTGAGATCCAGAAACATATGTATGGTTTGATTTTCACCTCTAACCCAAGTGATTAAATTTTAAAATGTATAATTAAACAAAAAAAAAACAATAACTAAACTTCGTTTTACATATTAAATTATTTTTCCTTCGCAGAACATTTTACATATTAAACTTATACGTACTAAATATAGTAATCTTTCTTATTTATAGATACATTTTTTGGTACCGTATGCCAGACGCCTCGGCTAAAGAAGAAGAGCGAGGATGCACATTACGAGAAAAAAGCGAGCACAGTGGATAATTTCTGTCGCCATCGGCAACTGGCGTTACCGGGATCCGTTTCTTTCCTCGTCACGTAAAAACAATTCAGTTGCTAGTCTTCCTGTCAGTTCTGATGACTTACCCCAGACGTTGCCCGTGACTGACCATATGCCACGTCATCCACTCGTTTATTTCACTTGCCCATTAAAAAAGAAAAGAAAAAAACAAAATTATTTTAATCTCGCGACAGTTTTTAAATGATTATACAGCACATGACAGTAAATAAAAGAGGTGTCGATTGTCGAATGTCGATAAACCATATCCATGAACATTGTCATTGTGCAGGTGATGTGGTACGGACTACCAACATTTGCAAATGACTTCTTAGTAAAAATAATTATACGTAAAATGTATTTTGTAAATATATATGAGAAATTTTAAGTCTTCATTGTTGATATTCTTTATAATCTATACACTTCAACTCTGTTGAAATAATTCTAAGAAAAAAATTGATAACCCCGTCCTATCGACTCATATTAAAAAACATTAGAATGATTGGTAAGTGGTATAACTTAATAGTATTAGGACAACGAGTCTTTTTGTAATAGTAAAATATTGTTTTCTTTTGTTATACAAAGGAAAACCACAAACCAACCAAGGGAACAAAAGAGAATTGACGAGATAGTCGGCCAAATCGAGTCGAGCCGAGTTCGGCATCCTCCATCTTCTATTGCCCACGATGCCTTGGACCTTACGACGGTTATCTATGACTCACCTAGAAGGCTCTAGAACTTTCCAAATGACTATAAATAGGTTATGCAACCTAACCCTAAGGTAAGTCGAATTCGACTATTTAATTCTATTACTCTACTGTCGCCCTTGCTAATTTAGACATCAGAGACCGTGTGACAAGTGTCACACCGATCTAGCCTTGTTCGGTTTTGCAGGTCTTCGAGTCCCTGATAATCAAGCTTGGTGCGAACCTCGGGAGGAACTGGGAAAACATAATCCACGCGTCAACAACTTTGAAATTAAATAGACTAATTTTTTGTCAATTTAAGTATAACTTAATTAGTTACGATATATCTTTTCAACTATAAGAGGTTCGAATATGCGTTCACCACCTCGCGTGGTCATTGAACCATATGAAAAATATTGATTTAATAAATATGTATTTTTTAAAAGGTATTTTATCAAGCTATCAAATTAAAATAATGTCCATATACAATCTCCTCCATCCGACTGGAAACCAAAATGGTGTTTAGCAACGACATGATTGTTCAAGCTATCTCTAACAGAAAAGAAACTGAATAAAAATCAAATCCCTAACCATAGTCTTACGTGGTCACCAAGCCTAGAGATGGAATATTAGTGAGAGCGAAATATTCTTCGAGCCAATTTGTCTCTCTTGGTAATTAAGAGACATTGTTTGATAATATTTTTTTTAAATACTATATTTGCTTTGTTGCAATTTATCTATGTGTTTTCCAAATAATAAAAAGTTTTTAGAGACCATTTTTAGATCTTAGACTTATATTTTAAAAATTCAATAACAAAATTAAGAAACACAGAAGTGAAAGCTGTGTTTAAGCACATGTATCACTGTTCTAGTCTAAAATAATTGATGCAGTATCATTTACTGTAATATGCATTAGTTTTTATCTAATAAATAAATAAGTATCTTTTTCTAAATTGATTTTTCGATGTATTATTTTAATGATAGTTTTTTACAATAATTTTTATTTTTATTGAATATATTTAGTAAATTAGAAAATTGATTTTGAAAAAGCTTAAAATCATCCTAAAATTGATTTTATTATTTGGATGATAATTTTGAAAAAAAGTAATTATATTTAAATATACTAAATCACTCCTAAACTTGCATTAAACAAGACATTAAGAATAAAGTTACAACCTCTAATTATACAAATTATATTTAGGATATTTAATGTAAAAGTGAGGACTATAGCAGCAAACGCAACATACCGAAAAGCAAGATTTTGGGGAGTTTTGAGTTGATTTAGTAATATTTCTGTTTTTCAAGGAAGAAAATGAAAGGATTTTGTCGGGGTGGTGGGTTTTGTCTTTGCCTAAAAAAGGAATGTGGAGCCCTCTCTTCTCACAGCTGTAGCCACAGGAAGGCGTGTACGGACGGACCAGCGCGCGTGGGGCCCACGCCTGAAACACAGTGGAAATGGAGAGATATCGGCAGCCGCAGGCGGAACTGAAGGATGGAAGGAGAGTGGAGACTGAGAAAGAGAAAGACTGCAAATAAAGCAACTGCTGCGCTCCTTTTTATGCCATCATTTGATAATCTCTCTCCCCTCCTTCAAAAAAGACTCCAACTTTTTTATTTTGCTTTTCATTTGCTTTTATTTATTATTATTTTTTTTTTTAGCATTTTCTCTTTGATCCATTGGCATCCACCTTAAACTACAATTTTGGTACGTAGTTTGAGCCTAATTTTAATTTAGTTTATATAATTTTAAAATTTTTAATTTAACCTTTATATTATGGACTTAGTTTGTTTTCTCGCCATTTTTATAGATCAAAATAAATAAATCATAAAAATAAATAAAAAGACAACAAGACTACACTTTCGAGCCCTCTATTGAAATTAAGGACAAGGGACCTAAATCTTGGTTTCAAAGCACCTTGTATGGGAGACGGGGCATCCTCTATCCAAACTCCGGTAGATCCTCTTCCATGACGAGTCTTGTCTTGGTGTTGCATGGACTAGATACGTGGTTTCCCTCTCTTTGACACTGGGTAAATTAAGAAAAGATCCTTAAACTTTCGATGTTTTAATAATTTCTTGCACAGACGTCCCAGTTATTGAGTAATTCTCCTTCTTTGATTGGAGAGGAGAGTAGATTCTCATAGAGTCGGTTTCAATTATCATGTTTGTGAAGCCTGGTGCAATAGTTGCGACTAAACCTTTTTTTTATGGCCAATGCTTCTACTTCTTCTACTTCTAGCAACCTCCAGATGCATTGTATAAAAGTCAAGCAAACAATGCCTTGATTGTCTCTAATTATCTCCCCTATATCCACTCTCCTTTCCAAATTATTATGGTTGTGTGCGTTTAATTCAAACTGGTTGTGTGGTAGAAGTTGCAAGTGCCACTAACTCTCGTGCTCTGAAACACGTTAAATATTTTGAATTTGCTTCATCAAATTCACTGATATAATTTTTAACCGATCCCAAACACTCTTCCCATTTTCATCACTCCCCTAGAAAAATCCTCCAAACAAATATTTTTTTTGTCTCATTGGTTTAATGAAAACTCATCAATCACCCTTAACTCTGATTTTACCCATTTGAACTCGTTTCCTTGTATTTTTTACTCATACATTAATACAATTAGCTAACACATTCAACTAAATCCAAATTAAAAGTTTATTATTGTTAACCCAAAAGAAGTATCACTATTCAGCATGACTACAAGAGGATTTATGAGATTTGACCCCAAGTTAAGGTCCAAATTGAAATTTCTAAACCAATATGTACTAAAATGAATTTAAATCCGAATTATAAAAATTAAATTTAAAATTTTGAATGTATAAGAACTAAATTAAAAATCAGACCAAAGAATGATAGACCTTCTAGTATTCATGGTTAAAATTAGTGTTGAGTTATTTATTCACACATTTAGTACATATGACTTTAATATTAGCCACGTATGAGGTCATAATTTTTAAATGTATTTTAGAAATCAAATGCCGTGGTCCGATATTAATTTTCCATCACATTTATGGATCAAAATATAATATAAGACAAGAAATAAAAATACCAAAATAATAAAGTTTTGAAATTTGATATTGTCAAAGTTGGCTCATTCACGGTAAATTCTATAAAATATTAAGATGAAATTACATAGATGGCAAAATAAAAATATATTCTTAAATATACGATTTGGCTTAAAATTTTACATAAATCATGTAATATGATTTGGATTCAAAATTAAAAAAAAAAAAAAAAAACTCTATCACCAGAAGGGAAAAAAAATAGTATTTTTACAAAATTTCCTCAAATATATACACACACCTATATATTAGCAAAATTTGCTCAAATATTAATATACTGTAAATATTTTTTAGTCTTATTATAAAGAATTAGATTCTTCTGTTTTCAAAACAAGAGTTCTGAAGTCGGGGTGTATAACAATTCTCTTTATCTGTTCTTGCGTCCCTCTTGAACTGTCATTGGAGTGGGCCAGTCGAAGCCCATTCAAACTTCTCACTTTATAGAGTTTGTCAATGGCCCATCTTTGAAATGGAAAAAAATAATAATAATAAAAATAAAAATTAGTAAATAAATGGAAAATTTTGTATGTAGGATTTATTTATTTTTTTTAAATGAGTTGTATGTAGGAATGATTGTGACATTTAGGCTCATAATTATAAAAATAATTAAAATTTTGGATAAATATCATTGTTTTGTAACTAGGAAGATCGACTAATATACATCTCCAATCTATAAAAAAAATTAATATATATTCTCGACCAAAAGATTAGAGATACGAATTTTCATCCTTACCTATCGTTGAACTAAAAAAATATTTATTTTGTACCAACATAGAGAATATTTGCAAGAAAATTTACTCAGACCGGTTTAGGGAAAAAAAAAGTAAGTACACATATAAATAGGAACCCGCTTAAAACACGTTTTAATAACAGAAAAAAGAAAAATATTAGAGGTTTACAAGAAGACACTACAATTTCTCTGCTTATATACTATAGGGAAAAAGGTACCACCAAAAGAAAAAACAAATAACATAGAGGTTGACATAGAAACATAATTTGATTGGTAAAAACATGAGGTTGGAATCTTCCTGCTCTCTCTTTGAACTACATTTAAATATGATATTTCTTTTTTAATTTGACAACATGCGTGTGAGAGTTGAGAAGAATCTTTCGGAGATGATACATGTATTTTATTATTTTTTTAAGAAACAAAATATATGTCTTTTATTTGTTCCAATAATCTTGTAATAAGATTTAACTATTTTATTAGTTTTTCTAATGAGAACTGTCTTAGTTAGATTAATAGATTAATATATTTCCGTAATTTTATTTTCAATATTTTATTGGTAAACTAAATGTGATTTATTGACTTATTCCCCTTAATTCTTCAATGCACTTTTTCTAGAGGCATCAATTTTACTAATTAGTATTTATAATTTAATTTGATAAAATAAAAATTTCAGTGTTAGAATTTAGTTATTTTTTTGGGTAAAATAAAACACCTAAAAAAGTTATCACAATTTAAAAAACACACACACACACATRTAAAATTAAACCCACACCCGATCCGACCCGAACCCGGAATTTTATAATGGTTTCTAGTTCCCACCGTTTTCAATATTTCACAGCCTCGTCTCCCTCAGCCGAAAGACATGGATGCCGCGAGCGGCTGCAAATTCCGGGAAAAGTTCCGCCCACGGCACACCGGAGAAAACTGAAGCGAGAAAATTATGTTAGGGTTTCGTACTCTCCCATGCCAATGGAGCTCCGCATCTGTCCGCCTTCTTTCTTCAACTCCTACACCTTCTTCCTCCTCAAAAATATCTCTCCGCACCGTTCCACGCTTCAAATTCACTCTCCATTACGCGTTGCTCATGACGCGATCTCAAATTCCTCGAAACCGCGCAAGATTTACGGCGTTCTCTGGCAATGGCGATAATGGTCTGGGAGGAAACATCAAAGAGAGAGAAGGAGAAAGAACTGGGGCGAAGGGCTCCAACGGAGGAGACGATTTGAAGAAAGAACGAGGGCCAGTTTTCAATATCAAATGGGCGGAACTTCTGATTGATCCGGATCCTGACAACATCTTGGCGGTTGCGTTGACTGGTTTGCTTGCTTGGGCAAGCGTTCAGGTTTTGTGGCAGCTATTCTTCATCTCTTTGGCTATTTTAGTGGCAGCTCTCAAGTACTCTTTTATTGCAGCACTTCTTATTTTCATTCTAATTACACTGCTCTAGAAGAAGAACAGTATTCTTGCATATTCCTCTTGTGCTTGATTTATTGGGTTTCACTGTAATTTCATGGCCTCGGTGTATAAAATTATGTTTGGATTTGGAATAGTCCTGAGAGTTTTCTTCCCCTTAATGTGACGTGTTTTTACTGTTAACAGTTCTGAAAAACAGAACACATACARTTAAGTTTTGAGTGTTCTGAAAATATTTACAGAACACTTTGTAAATTGCAAAATTTAGTGGGTTATTATCATGTTCTGAACTCTGAATTGTTATTTGAAGTACTCTATGCCGTAACGCTGCTAGCTAAATGATGGCACTGATTTGAACAAACATGGATTGTTTTAGTCCCATTCAAATTCTTCCAACTTTTGCGCTTGGTAATGGTTGCAACTGAGAACTTGCTTAGGATGAAAAATACTTAGGTGCGTGCTGGTGAGCACTCATCTCCCTCCTAACCACCAATAGAAGAAAAAGTCACTTTTTCTGCATTCCTCTATTACTTGTAAAAGAAAATTTAATGGTGGTCGGCAAAAGTTGGGGTCAACCGATAACACCCAAGTATTGTTCTTTTAGGATTGCTCGAAAACGTTATAGACAAAGAGCTCAAAAAAGAGAAGCCCCGAAACAATATTATCATACCCCAAATAACCACCAAATACTTTTACTCATGGATTAAGTTTTTCCCGTTTGTCCCTGTCCAAACTTGTCAAAAGATACCTAAAACACCTGGGATTATTTTTAAACCAAAAACCACCAGCCAAGATGAGAAGTCGATTGTTAACTGAACTAAGAAGGGCCTCTTGAACTCCAAAGGTCCTGACAGCTCCCCCTACAACTAAGAGGAGAAAGAGCAGTGAAGTAATGAACAATTTGCAATTTCCTCATTTTCTTTTGCACGAGCAGAAACAATTTGGTTGAAGCATTATGTCCGAAAAGATAGATTGAATCTTCTCATTTGTATAACGGCCTCCCATATTAGTTTTTGTTTATATTTTTTAGATTGACCTGTAGTATTCCTTGGAGAAAAAATGTTCCTAAAACCTCGGTATGATGATTCATGTGGAAAAAAAAAACCATGCCTGTCTTGCATTCAAATTCTCAGAGCTTATTAGGCTGAGCCAATGTTCCACCTCAATATCTTTTAAGATTTTCTTCTAAAGACGAGATCAGAGCTTCCAGCATTTTCACCTACTGTCTTAGCAACCCAAAGATCTTGATATGAACAATGCTTTTTTGCATGGTATTCTACAATTTGCAGGTTTTAAATTTCTTAGTTTGTCAATGGAATCAATCCATTCACGATCCAAAGCTACCTCTAGGAGCTTGGTTTGAGCAATTTGCTGATATCTTGCAATAACTTGGTTTTCTAGGTTTGGGGCTCTGTCATTCTCTCAGATTTGGGTAATTTTTTGTGTGCTACGTGTGTGGATGATGGGAAAATACAAACGGAAGTTCTCAATCTTAAATTTTATCCCTTATTTCTTGCTGCATTGAGTGGTACCTCCGCCAGTCTGCCTTCAAAGATTTGGATGTTCTAAACTACTTTCTTGTTATTCAAGTATCGTTATCTTTGTTTGTTTCTTCCATAGTAGAAATATATATTCCTTAGCTTCTTGTGGAAGACAAAAATGTTCGATGCTAATCCTACTTCACTCCTATGGTAAGTGTAGCTCTAATTTTTGGAAGAGATGAGGATTCGGAATATGATTACTGTTATCGGTGTGGTGTGTCATTATACATTCTCATCTGTTCATCTGAAAGTCGTTAAACAGATTCTTCATGACTTAGAAGGTACTCTTTATTGTGGTTTGTTATATCCAAACTAATATATCTTTGGGTTCTGCTGATTCCAGTTGGGCACTAGGCCCTTAATGACAGGAAACCAACATTTGGTTTTTGTGTCGTTGTGGTCATCTAGTGCGTCGGGCCTCTAAGAAGAAGCAACATTGTATCTCATGTTCGAGGCCACATATAATCATAGTAGTTTTGCAAATGCTAGTGCCAAGATTGATAGGTTAACTTCTTTATCAGGAGAGTCGGGAGTAGATCATCGACTATGTGGTGCGATCATCACAGGCGTTGCCTGCCTTAGTGCAAACCTCACTCTTCATTCTCGAAAAAGTCCGTGGTACTTTGTAACCTTATATCCTCTGTGTTAAAACACATGAAGTTGGTTGTTTTCAATCTCCTGCTTCTGTTCATATGTTTGGAGGCAAGCTTAATGTGTGCTGAACTCTCTAAATATGCTACATTTTCTCTAGCCAAGATTATGGAGGAAATTTTCAGTTTCTTCCCCACTGGCAGTTATTTATTCGGTCTCTGAACTAGTTCGCCTTCCTTCTCCAAGTTCTCTTCTCTCGAGTTTCCTTCGACTTGTGAAAATCGTGTTGAWGCTTAAAGATTTATGCATTAAATTTGATCAAACTTTTGCATTGGTCTGTCAAAATACTTCAAATCATGTGTTTTTCGACACCAAATGTTATAGGGTCAAGCGGTTATCTCGTGAGATTAGTCGAKGTGCGCCTAAGCTGACTCAGACGCTCACGGATATCCAAAAAAAAAAAATTACTTCAAGTCGTTGAACACACACCCTAATGAAGTAAATTGTCCGAAGATGTGACACATTAAGATATATAGGGTTAAGAAGGCTTATCTGATGATGATTTCCTAGTGATAAAAATTAATTTAAGGATATCACAATATATCGCTCATTGCACTTGCCTAAGTATGCCCACCAAGTTCTAAGTTTTTGACATAATTTAATGTTAGTTATGAGAATTTGTTCTTTAAGGTGGTTTTGGACATTAGCTAGTAAATTATGGGTTTTTATTCTTATTTTATTGTTACTTAGTTTGTAGTTGGATAAATGATTCGATTAACTTTTTAGTTTGACAAGAGGAAGGGGGTGGAATCTATGACTTGGGAGGAAATATATCATTAATATTTGTCTACATGAGCTATA
>NW_019104500.1:3045556-3081310 GCF_001995035.1 Momordica charantia | reverse complement strand
CCTAATTATACCTATCCCAAAATTTGGGTTTTTAAAGCCATATATTTCGCCATGCAAATGACAAAACATATGGGTTTCATGTAATTTATACCTTGACTTTTAGGTTTTTATTAATTTAATAATTTTTTATCGATTTARTTTATATTAAATTTAAATGTTATTTTATAGAATATACGAAGATGAAACACGATAAGTTAAATGACATTTTAATCGGTTTTAATATAATTTTAAACTTTTAGACTTTAAATGACTTTTAATCCAAATTTAAAATAAAAAAACAAAAAGATTAATCACATCTTAATTAAAYTTTGCAATATTAATAAAATAACAATATATAAATTAAAATATTAATAAAATAATAAAATATAAATTAAATTAAATTTAAAAAATAAAGAGGTGGACTTCCAAAAATAAAAAAATAAAAAGGTAAAAGTCGCGGACAATGTACGCGATTTCCACCTAATCACTTGACACGTTAGATATACACGTTTGCACGGAAATCGCAGMCATTGTACGCGAGTTTTGACTTTTATTTTGACCTAACCTATTTTTGTCAATAGTTTTGAAAACCTAACTTACATTTAAATTTAATTATTTAAATTACATTTATTTTGTAGTTATTAGACTAACATTATTTTTGTAATTTTTTTTWAAATTAGATTATTTTAAAACTTTGTCCTACATTAAACATAGAGGGCCATGCAAGTAAAAGGATTTCTAAAGATCAAAATTTGAACAATTTCTCGTACGGGCATAAAGAGGGAATTAAGCGCCGTTTGGTAACATTCCTGTTTATTTTTTTATTTTTAATAAAAAAAAATTATTGCATGGTTCCAACCTCAAATAATTCAAATATGATAAAAAAAATATTTTTATCTATGTTTGAGAATAAATTAGAAATAGAAACAATAAATGAGAAACTTGTTTTATTTGTTTCCAAAATTTCTATACAAGAATGTTTTCAATAAAGTATAAACAAGAAATAAAGTTAGTTGTAAAACACTTAGATTTTTAAGAGAATTGAAAACGAAAAACAAGAAATGATAATGTTATCAAACSAATTCTAAATTATTAAAAAAGAGCCATAATTGTCAAATCTGATATTATCACAGGAACGTTGCACTATAAAATAATTCTTTTGTTTCATTTCCACATCGAGGGTCAGAATTAATCCACGTTAATTTATTCTCTTTTCTTTTAATTTACATCAGCAGTTTCAAAATCTTATTATAAAACATTACARAATTTTATTTAATTTATCAATTATTTAATCAATATCGATTTAAAATATAATTGGTTATTGTTGAATATTATAATAATTAAATTTAAAAATATTTTATATTAGTGATGATTTTTTAACAAAAATTATATATCAGTGATGATTTTATTAATAAAAATTATATATCAGTGATGATTTTATTAATAAAAATTATATTAATTGCTTTTATTTGATGACATTTTATTTAATTTTTATTAATATTGACTAACTTTTTATAAGAACAAATATTTATGATCAATAAATTAAAATTAATATAATTATTATTTGAATTAAAAACATTATTGGCGCACGYTTTAGTTAATAAGTTCATAATTAGTTATAAATAATAAATGGTACGATACTAATTCTCATATATATGATCCAAACTTCATTTTCAATAGGTAAAGTGAGTCCAAAATAGCCAAATCCACTTGCTTACGTGTCATGCATCTTAAAGTTGAATTGACATTTTGACTTATTTACCATGCGATGTACCTTCGAATCAAAATTGAATTTGTATTGTCAAGAAACTAGTATTAAAGTTGCTAACATAGCTTAGCTCAACTATATTAACTTATGTATTAAGAGATCATTAATTCAAATTTTTCCGACTCCAACTTCTGGAAAAAAAAACACTAATACAAAAGTTTGCACTTTATTATAAAAATAATACTTTCCTTGTCATTGGTTATAAATTTCTTGACCACCACTTAAAAAAAAAATCTCTCTACTCTATCTTTTCTACAAATTCAGCTTGACATGCCAATTAGTTAAATTCATCCGTTAAACAAAAGAAAAGAAAGATTGAATATCCATCATACATATTAWTGTGCAAAATCCGTGTACCCGACGACTGTCCTCATAAATAGTAAGTTGGAATAACCACTACTGCAGAAATTGACATGGACGACAATTTGGAAAGAAAGRAAAAAGAAAATTCGTTCTTCAAATACAAATCCAGCTACGATCCAAACCATCTGTTTTTAGAACTGTGATTTCGATGAATTCTAATTTACAAATGATAAAATTATTACTAATAAATACACTAAAAGAAAAAAGTAATTATTCACGTGGAAACAAATTAAACAGTTTTTCAAAATGGTTAATCGACCTTTTATTTAAATAAAAATAACTTAAATTGCAGAAAATACCTTTATCATCTAAAAAACTTCAATACTGCTACTAATACTACATTTGTTAATATTTTAAATAAAAGGTTGGTCTGACAGAATATGGAACGATGCCGAGCTTGCATATAATAATTAATTGACACYGTAGCAAATTTGACATCTAATGATAGCAAAATTTTTATTTTTTACGTGTGGAAACAACAATGAATCCACAATTGACAATGCTAAAGATCAATATTTTTTTTTGTAGTGTCAATTAATTGTTCGAGGCAAGTTTTATTAATTAATGTCAAAGTGAGTATGGTTCATACATCTTCAGTTGAGAGGTTGTGAGTTCGATCTCCCATTTCACATGTTATACTAAAAAAAATACCACGTCATCCAAAATTTTACCATGTCAACCAACTATTCAAACCATTAACAAAC
This sequence comes from Momordica charantia, assembly GCF_001995035.1. The sequence goes on along the minus strand of NW_019104500.1, from coordinate 3,078,496 downwards.
GTTTGCTAAAAAAGTATTTTTGAAATGTTTACGAAATATTAAGAATAATATTTAAAAGTATAAAATTGGTTTATTTTAGTCTATACTTTTAAAATGTTGTCTTGTTTCGATACGTTTACAATATTAATATTTTTATTTTTATTTGTAAAATTTGAACAGAAATCATAGATACGATAAGGACTAGAACTGAAACGAACTAAAATTAAATTTAAAAGGATCAAAATGATTTTTGGAATCATAATAAAGATACAAAGATCAAAATAATATTTTAAATTAAATAAGCTGTTAAATTTGGAGTTGAGTTTTTTCGAGTCGAGACTGCAGAAGTATGGAGTGGCTGGAATGGCCTACCCCTCTCTCATCCCCGATTTCAAGCAAGAAAATGGGGCTGTCCTTGATTTCCCCCACGTTTTCACCGAAACGCATGCAACGCGCTCAAATATACTTCGGAGGGAACTTGGAAGACAAAGAGGCGCGAAACTCGTCCCTCGAAAAAAAAGCTCTCCAAATTTAGAAACTTCTCGGCTCTCGCGATCGCTGTTTCCTTCCTTCCGCTCAGCCTCCATCACTCTCCATCTTCCGGATTCGCCATCGCCGAACGCTTCCTTCCACCTCCTCTGTAGACGTCTCCTTCAGATTGCGACGATTCAAGCTAATCAATCACAGGTGCGCTTTACTTTTTCGGATTTTCTAATCGGAAACTCGTGCTCGCCTCCTCCGAAACCCTAGGTTTTCGTGACTATTGCTCCTCCATCTGTTCGCTTATCTCTGTTTCTTCGTCTTTCCGATGTCTTATCGTTTTTCGCCGGAGAAAAATCGTGGAAGCAGGAGTTGTATGTCAGTGGCCGTACGATTTGTCTCGAACGGTGAAAAATAGGAGAGCGCGAAACGTTGTGGTCTGTTTTCTGGCGTATCTTTCTTCATTTTCTTTACGTCTGTTCTGCCTGGATTGTTTGTTTTTAGTCACTCCTGGATGTGTGGATTTATTAATCCGATCGTTTTGGATGATCAAGACCATGCGTGAGTTCCTTTGATATTGTGAAAGGTATTGGCGAGTGGACTGTTTTCTGTTTGGTAACGAATGTTTGATGCTGTGCGCGAAAATTTGACGGATGCTGTTAAATGCTAATGGAAGAAAATACGGATTTACGAATTGAAAGAACAGAGCTATTTTCCTATAAAATAGTTGTTTAATGTTTAGAGTACGAAGTAGTAGAGATCAAGCATGGATTTATTCTTTTTTTTTTTTCCTCTGGTGGTTTGATGATTGTGAAAGACCTGAATCAATTGGCAAACTCAGTTCCGAGCTTAAACTCGTGGTCTCCATGGTACAATTTCTCATATTTATCTCGATTCCTTTTCTCGTATCCATCAGGACCATTACAGTACTCATTCACATTTTATGTGTCGATGAAGTTGGTTGTAATCGCAATATTTGGCTATAAAATAGTTACTAATAGGATTAAACACGAATTAGTAAAAGATCTACAAATTTACTAATATTTGGCTAATTTCTGTCTTGATCATGGTATTTTTTTATCTGACTTTGGAGTTAGCACGCAGGTATCTCCTTTGAAACTTGAAATTTACCTGGATAATTTGTCAGCATGTTTTACTGTCTTGTTAAATCTTAAAGTTCTATCTGCACAATTATTTGACAGACTCTGAGAATTCCGAGTCATTTAGAATAATAGGCTGCTTATTGTTAGATCTATATCGTTAAGGAATTATCATAAGAGCAACTTTAGTTAAGTAACTAGTTGGTTATAGAACTAAAACTATATGGAACGTCACCTTCTTAAGGCATGTTGTTACTATGCAGTTGCACTTGCATGCAAGTACTAAGGGCAGCACATGTGATTCATTTGTACAAACCTTTGATCTTCTTTCCTGTATCAATAACATCAATCTCTCTCGGATATCTATCCGAATGATTTCTACATATATATTTTTGATGCTGAAATACCTTTTTCTCTTTAATTCAGACAGTTAAGTCACCTGTACCTGAGCCGGTTCTTCATCTTTACCTCTCTTATCTCCTTTACACGTTCAACCATAGATAGTATTGTCATTTTTTATTCAATGATTATAGCCAAGTTGTGAGCCTTTTTGCAACTTGGTTTTAGGCCTTGGACTTCTTTTGTACGTTGCATTTATCAATAAAATTTGTTTCCTATAAGAAAGTATATGTAATCAAACAATGGTCAGTATTATCACTTCTTGTTTTCTCTTATTTGTTTGTGTAGGAAACTTTGAACATATTAAAAAAATGTACGGTTTGCTATATCCATATACTTAAGAGTTCTTCTCATGGATCTATCTTTGGAGTTCTTATTTTTTAATGTACACTACGTGTCCCATCTTATGGTTAGGCTCCAAGGAGCTTGTGTACATACCTTATGCCTTAAGTTTGCATGCAATGCATTTATTTTTTTGAGATTTTTTACAGTTCATGATATTTGAGCGAACATTAAGAATATGTATGGGGTGAGAATAAGAAGCATTATGCTCAATTTTCCTTGTGATAATGTTCTTGATCTATTGGATGTCTTCACATCGGATAATTTTTTTTTACTGTTTTACCTATATAAAAGAACATGAATTGTGACACTTCATCATATTGTTGAAAAGTATATTAGTGATATGAGTTCCTCAGGTGGTACAGTTCCTGATTTGTTTTGTGAGATTTTTGGTAACTCTAGGTCGGAAAGTGGCTTGGTTAATGATTTATAGCATATTCGCATGTATTCTGTGTGTATATTAGGTTATTTTGTGTAGTAACCATGAATCCGATGGTAGCTGCTACCTTGTGTGACTGGAAATTTTATATAAACTCCTCTCCTGGCTTGAAAGAGACCAAACTCTGACTTTACACTTGAAATCCTCCATGACTCTTCTAACTTCATAATCAATGCAATTAAGGTTCCAAAATTTTCATTGTGTTTAGGTTTCCTTTGAAACATTATTTTGACTTATTCGAACTTATGAAATATCTTTTAAAAATAAGAGAACTAAAAATATTGTGGTTCATAATATGAATGCTAGGTGATTATCCAAAGAAATTGACATCCTGGTTTCTAATATTAGAAACCCATGTTGAGTAGTTGACTGAAGCAATTAGGCTCATCATTTTGAAGCTAATAGGCCTATAATTTTTGTGAGTATGCAGATCAGAATTGTAATGAAAAGAACTGTGGAATGTCTTGTCAAGAGTGGAGCTTAAAAATAAAATTTTGTTTCTTAAAAGTAAAACAATATATTTTCTGTTTATTTGTTTGTCAAGATATTTAATAATGTTTTCCAAAACCTGTTTTCCTTTTATTCAAGATGAGCTGTTTTTCAGAACAACTAAAGTGGTTCTTCCTTCGGAAATATAGGTTTGTAAACAGTGATTTCAGGAGCATAGTATCGTCTTGACTCATGTTTGAAAAAGAATAAAACCAGCTATGTTATATGGAAATACTCAAACTACTCTTTATTGTTATCTATTGGATACAAAATATTGATATGAGTTGAAACTGTTTCTATCGTTTGTTAAGGTTAAGAATGCTGTTACTTAATGTGCCAAATACTCATGTCTTAAATGTTTTTACTTCGATTCACCAACTTGCTGTCATTGAACTTTAAAAATACCTCCATTTGTTTTGGTTTGATTATTTGTAATATATGACTTTATAACCTTACATATCAGGATTATTTGGGTCCACTTATTTTCTCTCATTCAAGTTTAGCATATTAATTTATATGTATAACTAAGGAAAAAAATGTTTAGTATATGAAATTTGGGTCTTATACATATGGTTATCTGGATTTTAAATGTCTTGGTATGGAATTAGGAGATGTGTATTCATGCATTTATGGTCACATACCGGTTTTTAGTTGGATGCTTTTAATTTGTCTAGTTTACTGTGTAATGGTATGATTACAGGATTGCCATCTCGGATGTAAGCTTGAAGGATGTCTAGATTTGAAGCTAAACTGGCAGTCAGGTAGAAATATCAAGCCTCTGTTTCTTCTTGTTTTTCCTTCCTCTCTATTCATTTTTAGTTTTGAACGGGCAAGGTTTATATTTTTGTGATATTCAGCCGAGTTTCTCTTGGCCTAAATGCATCTAGACCTCACATGTTGTCTTTGGTTGTATATGCTTTTATTTTTCCAATGAACACGGGTCCAGTAATCTATACTTGGGAGTCAGAATCATTCAAGCTTTGTTTTTTCATCTTTACTGTTGAATATGAAGATTCTAATTCGTTATTGATCATTGGACACCTAGGTTACTTTTTGTTGTCAATTTGTTTTATGTAACTATTCCAATAGGAATAATTTGATGCAGCATTTTTTAGCTCCTCCTATCGAGTGAGTGCAACTTTGCTAAAGTTCTTCAACTCCTCTCATTTTGCATTTTCCCTTGGAGTATATTTCTTCAATGTGCCGGGGATCTTTTATTATTATAATAATATATACACACACGCGCGTCTTTTTTATGTTTCTTGCTTCGAGGTTCACTTCTTGCATTACTTGAGATCTTTCCACATTTTGGTCATGGATTCATGATTTTCAACTATTTGAAGCTTCATAACTTGTAAAGTAGAGAGTAGCTGTAGTAATTGGACATGATTTTGGACAGATTTCTGTTGGGTGCTATACATTTATTTGTTTGCATTTTACCCGGATATAATTTGTAGTCCTTTTCCTTTTGCCCATCGCGTGAGTTAGTCTGCACATTAGCTATCCTTACATTGTCTTTTCAGTTTCAAATTCTAGAAAGTTCTCTAGTAACCTAGTTGTGTAGTTGACCTTTTTTGTTTTGCTTATTTTACTTGTAGGTGTTGGCGGTGCACTTGACGCCATTTCATTTGTGAGGTACGGACGAATAATTGACAAGTTTGTACCATTGCTTTTGCTTTTAAAATTTGATCAATTCTAGATTCATGCCTTCTGATGTTCAATCTTTTCATGCAAACTATGCTGGGTTCCTTTTCTCATTGACATTGATTTTGCATTCATTTTTATTTCGATGATTGGTGCAACTTTCAATTTGATCATTAATATACCAACTTTACCGAGTGAGCTAGCATAAAAAAGTTAGAAATTACTAGAAAAGAAAAATAGACGCAGGCAAGATTTGAAGAATGGCTCTGTTTCGAGCATGAATTGAGAATAATCATAAGAATATCAATAGAGGGTAGAGACTACATCTCACTTATGGATTCTAAAATTCAATTTGGTAATTTTTTCCTCTGCCGCTTGGCTAACATGCAGTGATTGCATTTCACGTTAGACCAAGAATAATTAAGAATCTAGAACAATAGGTTAGTTGGAGATCTTCTTTAGCAGTCAGTAATCCTCTGTTGCTCTTGCTTTTACCTTTCCGCCTTTTACATAGAAAGTTGGCTATTCTGTATGTCCATTTTTCATCTTGGCCAGCTTGCTTGCTGGAAAGTGCAATCTAGCAATAAGAGGCCGGGGTGCCCGAGATTTCTGATCAAATCCTCTGACACAAACAAATCCTGCAACATCACTCAAAATTTAGCATGTGTACACACACTAAAATGGAAATATAGTTCGAGGCTCAATCATTGTTGATAGTGCGACGCGACCACATCATAAGAAGATGAGATCCTATTTAAATGCATAATAAGATAGTTAATTTTAAATGGAAACTAGAATATATATTATTTTCCATTGGGAATTTTGTTTATCTATAGAGGATGAAAAATATTTTTATTTAGAAGACTTTATTAACAGAGTTTTCTCATGTGTTTCTGCTCTATTTCAAAATTTTCTCCCTCAGATACTGATGATCGGAATCTTGGTACATCAGGGAATGCATATCAACTATCAAGGTGATCATTCTTCTCACTTTAGGTATGAAATCTTGTCAATTTCTTCKAAATAAGGAGACAAACCCCATTAGTTTGTAGACGAGATCATGTTACAGGGCTAGAAAAACCTCTCACTGATTGGTGTGCAGAAGTCCATCGCTTCTTTGAAGTCCTAAATCTTATTGGATTTCTTAGGTACTATAAATTCCTAAATAGCAATTCCTTTATATTAAGAAACACTCAGATTGATAAAATGAAAAGCGAAGAGCGCAGGAGGATCTTCCCAAAACAGTAGAGTTACAAGTACTAGAGACATCTGCAGATAAATGGAGGTAACTAATATGGCGATTCCAAAAGTTTTTATGGAGAGGACTCCATCAGGAAGACACAGAAGTTACAATGTTCCGAGTTAATCTTAAAGATCCTTCAATCCCTTGAAAAATCCTCTTATATCTCTTATAATATCTCCCGAAAGATTGCATTCTAACAACATTCAGCTAAAAAATCTCAGGTTTCTTCTAGATGAGATGCTCAWAGAGAGGGGGGGAGAAACTTCATGATAGGTACCAGAAATTGAAAGGAAATTTAGTGGGGTGTGTGAAAAATACGAATGGTTGCTAAGAAACTTAGTTCTCTGAAAAGAATATACCCAGTAAAATATGGGCAAACTCCAAGCCCCATCTCACTGTATATACCATCCAACTCTAACTAACTCTTCTAGCCAATTCATTGATTTTTACTAATATACTCCAAATAATAATCTCACATAACCACGCCCTTTGGAATTGTGAGCAGGAAACTCAGATCTCTGAAAATCTGTCTATCTTTATGAATCCGAATGAAGTGGTCCAAGATTTTTGCATCCACTAGGCACAATTTGGCAAGATGAGCCTTTGAGTTCCCAATTCCCTCAACCTCTTTTTAAGATCATTCATCGAGATGCAACATATGTCAAGTTGRTGATCTTAAAAATGAATGCATCAATCCTTTCTAAGAACACTTCTAGGAACTTTGGTGGTCTTTCTCCAAGGTTCCTCAACAAGTTCAAAACAATTGCATCATAGAAAGAGCAAGATTAAGGTGGCTATGATTTTCTGTTAAAGGTTTCAATCCCCTTCGTTAGTCGCTTCGTTTGCATCATAGTTAGTCGCTTCGTTTCTCCCAAAACTAATACTGAAAAGTATGCGAAATCTCAATCCCCTTCACTGGCACTTCTCTTTCAAACCTATACTGAAAATATATGTAAATCCTAAGCCCTTAACTCCATTTACAACCCATTGGTTCTGCCAGACTCCTCTACTTCATTCACTGTTCATTACTGATATATCCCTAACATCCCTAGCAAATCTTCTCCCAAAGGATTGCTCTTACACATGGAGCCACAAAGTTATGATTTGCAAATGGGGACATTCCAAGAGCATTAACCATTTCTCATATTTGCTGAAAGTTATTTTGGCCCATAAAGCTTCCTTCTCAATGCGTTACACCGCCTCTTAAACAGAGCTCCTTGATGATCGTAGGTTTATATCTAACRACGAGACATCATCAGTCAACTTATTGATTTTTCCATTTTGGAAGAGAAAAAAATGGTCAAACCACTTCCTCTATGACAGAGTAAGAGCCATACCCCCAAGGGATCATAAAAAACATTGATATTACCTCTCAAAATCTGGCGAGCAGTCTCACCTCTAAGGTTTTCTAATTCCAACGTACATTCATCTCAGATACATAGAAGCCATCCAGCAAAGGGTTTTAGCAAGATTAAAAAAAAACGCATTATAACAAAGACAGCAATTTTCAACGAATAAGAATGCCGTAGAGGGACCATTTGAATCTACCTAGTCCAAACGAGATGTCTAGAACCCTAAAGGTGACTAAGAGAGTAAAGGGTATTGAAATACTTATGTTACTAACTTATAGGAATACATTCACACAAGAAAGAGACGAAAAAAAACTTATAGGAACACATTGCTGCATGTAATTGTTATAACAAAGGATATAATGATTTTTGTTTTTATTTTTTTCAAATTTAAATGCTTTATTTTTAATAGAATAAGGATTCATTCTSTTTCCTTTTTTCTTTTTGAAAATAATAGAATAATGACTCATACTCTTAACAATATTCTCCAAAAAAAATGAACAATTTTTCAAGCAAAATAGATAATAGTTTAATTTATTTTGGAATATGAAACTATTTCATAGAAGGAAAATTATGACTAATGTTCGGCTGTCGTACTGTGGCGGCTTCTCCAAAATTTCTTATTTTGTGTATGATTAAAATCGTGTTCCAAAATAAATTAATACTTAGTGGTATTTGAAAAGACAACRGAGGATGAAAATTAATACTTCCAGATGAGTGAAGTTATTAGGTGTCTTTTGTAGATTTTAATTCTAAAAACTATTATGTGTTGATTTTGAAAATTTGTATTGTATTGATTTAAATCGTAATTTTCTTTTGATAAGAATCGTGTTTAATTTAATTTAATTATAACTTTTTAACTGAAAATATTTGATACGTTTAAGTCATTTTTTTTWAAAAAATAAGATGATTATGAATGCATAGTTAAATTAGAAAACTTAACAAATATAGTATGAAATTAAGGAAATATAATTTTGTTTTAAAAGTTATTTTTTTTAACAAATTTATTATATGCTTTAAACATATTTTTGAAACAGCTATAAAGTCTTGTATGGTTAAGGTTTTGTRTCTTGTTTGTCATTCAGTTTTATTTTTTAAAATTAGGAAAAAGCTTATTTAATGARTTTTCTTGTTTTCCCAGATCTAAATTTAAAATATTAATTTTTAGTCGATRCTAGAATAATTAAAAAAAATTCGGAATTTATTTGTATTTTATCAGTAAAAGAAATGATACTTTTTTTTTTGGAAATAGGACCGTTGGATAGCATTTTTTATTTTTTGTTTTTAAAATCTATCCTCGTATATTATATTTTTGTTTATTTATATTCTACTCAAATTTTTAAACACAAAAATATATTATCCATAAAGAGATGTTTTTTCTTTTTTTAATAAATAACATTGGCTAATAAAATAGTTAAAAAGTAATTTCTAAAAATAAAACTTTGTGATATGTATATTTTGAAACATCCCTTAAAACATTAAAAACGACCAGTATTTGAAAAAAAAAGTGAAAGAAAATGAAACAAAAAGTGAGATGGGCAAGTCCCACAAAAAGTTGACTTTGTTGAGTAACCAAATCTTGGCAATTGGTAAATTTTTTTGAAAAGGATCGAATAAGAAAAATAGGTTATAAGATAGAATATAATATCATTTACAAATTTATGTTTTAACATTTTTTTAAAAACTTTAATTAACCCTAGCCCTAGTCCATCATCATCAGTGAAGGTTACAATTAGTTGATTGATGATAAACATACATTTTTTTTTTTGAAATCTCAACTAAAAAAATGGAAAATGATAAACATTCATAATATAATACTTACTAAATTTAAATAATTTTAAATACGAAAATTTCTAATTCCTTACCATTTTTTTTTTTGAGAAATTGGTTGAACTATGATTTTCTTTTCTAAATTTTACCAATTCAGTAAGTATTATATTAGGATAGATAATTATCAATTGATTTTTAACATATACTAAAGGTGAAGGACTAAATTAAAGAATATYAAAATATAAGAGATTAAATATATAGATTTTAAATAATAGAAACTAAATTGAAAAAGTTAATCCAGAATTAACTATATACGAAAATGATAATGCCCTACCAAAGATTCTAATATACATATACATGCATAAAACACATATTCAATCTATAACGGTTATATCAGTGTGTATGTTTCAATAATAGATTGAAATCGCAAACTCATTATAATCTATTAATCAATTAATAACCAATTAGTTATTTTCTTAAAAACAAAAATCAATTAGTTATTTTTAAAAAAGTAAATARGTAGTAATTTTTCAGTTTTGCTGTTAGTCACACACTAATATTTTATAAAATAAAATTATATATAAAAGATGAGAGTGGTATACTTTGATTGTCAAATCGAAAACGCATTCTGCTTAAAAGGGTACTGACCTTTTTGGAAAAAGTTTTTTCGATTGTCTACCCTTTTTTTTAGTGGCTTACGATAATTTTATTATACTAATTTAAGTCAAATGTAAGAAAATAGATGAATATATTGCTTTTTTTTACGTTAAAAATTTTGAATAGAAGACCTGGTGAATTCATATCAAGAAAACTCATTTTCTTTTACAGTTGGATTAARTTTGTCATCTAATCAAAATAGTATTTGATCCATACAAACTAATAATTCAAACTTTAAATTAGATCTTAAAAGTCCCTCTATTCAAGCCAACTCACGAAGTGATAAGGCTATTGGGTTGTGATTAAGTCGTTTGTTCTTACAGTCAGAACGGGAGAAAACATTTTTTTAGGGTTTTAATTAAAAAAAAATATATTGAGCATTTTTGGCGGTTTATTTTGGAGGATTCTGGCATCAAGCTATTACGTTAAGTCTAAGGGTCCAGTAATTTCAGTGGATTTTATATTCAATATCTCACTGGGTTTAAAATTTTGGCAATTACCATTCATATTCAAACATCGATGCAATAATTTTTGATAAATGAAGGATTCTATACGTACCTCTCCAAAAGCATTGCTGAATCTCCTCTGTCACCAGGCCTAATGGCATAAAAAATCATATATTTAGTACCTTTTCATGTTGAACTGTGGTATTCAACATTATCTTGAATTTGGCAAAATCTTACCCTTAAATATCGTCGATACCGATGTTCCGAAGTAGACTGTTCGTCTAGGTAAGTTCCATAGCCAATTTCTTGGTACATCAATAGGCTTCAGACTTGATGYGTGATCTGCAAACATCTGTGAGTTTGAAGAAATTGTTAGAAGAGAACATACGCAGCATCATGCTATCTCTAAGGTAGTCATCACTGACTATATTTTCTTTAGAAGAAATTGTTTAATCTTTTTTGTTTTGTTCGGAATGGAATTAGGTTTTATTTGAACTGAATGGAATTAGGTTTTATATATTTAGATATTTGTTTAAAATGAAAAGAAAATAAGAATTTTACTAATATAGCATTTTTATGATGATTCGTGAATGAAAAATTAAAAATTTTCTAAGACTTTTACCTATAAAAAAAGGTCATTCAATTCTAAAATCTTGTAAAATTCAAACTATTTTAGTTTAGGAATTCTTTTAGGCAAAGACTACATATGGAATCACGGATGAAAAACAAAGAATTTCAGTTAAATTTCCATGGAAAGAAATAGAGCAAGATCAAATTTCCAAGTTGAAGATATATAATTTTTTTTCCTCGCCACTATCTATTTTTCTATCATTGATAAATTTCGAAATGACTTACCTCGTTGACTTGAAAATATGTTCCATTGAGTGGAAAGCTCCCTCGCATTGCGGTTCTGCAAGGAATCTTCAATTTTGCAAAGAAATGTAAAAAGTTTTAGAGACTAAAGTCCTCATTAAATTGAATTCAAGTTAATGTTTCAGTACTGTACCAGGAGCGTTCCTCTGACGGTTTGAGAATTAGCTTCTCTTCTACTATTGCATGTAAAGCATGTATTCTCATTGCAGAGTCTGTTTGGATCTTGGGATCCGCAACTTTGTTCTGGTGGTTGAATCGAATTTGCCGTTTCACCTGGAGATATTTGGAAAAGTTTAAATGGATGATAATGATAATATTTTATTTTCTCCTCAGAAAAGGGGCAGAAAATCATTGCTTTATTATAGAGCTGATTTCCGCTGACCTGGCGTCCAAATCGCAAGAAGATATGGGCTTGGATCATCGGGCTCCCGTCTATCCATCTGTATGTTTAAATGAATTATTATAAATTTAATTCTAGTGAGTTTTGTGTACTGATATATCAAACTAAAAGAGGCAAAATTTACCTCTTTTAAGAGAGGATGTGAATCTGGGAGTTCATACCTGCATTTAGATAAAGACAGGTGTTTAGATTTTATTTAGGCTCTGATAACAATTTTCATTTTAATTTTCTATTTGTATAAGTTATTGTTTGTTTCCTCACAATTTTTTTGATATATTCTTCCCATTTCTTGAAAATGTAGGTACATCCTTAACCAAATTTCAAAAATAAAAACAAGTTTTTGAAAACTATTGTGGTGTTGATAACTATTTTGTTTTTAGTTTTATGTTTTTAAAAATTATGCTTATTTTTGTACAATTTCATTATTAAAATTTTCACCTCTCTTAAAAATATATTTGAATAATTAGGCAAGTTTCTTTAAAAAAACAAGTTTTTCAAAACTACCAAGATTGTTAAAATATTTATAAAATTTGTATAATGAAACAAAGAAGGTACAGGTGAAAGTAATACTTTTAAGCTTAATTAATAAAAATAGAAAATACAAAATTAAATAATTATCAGAACTTATGTTTTCTTTTTTTTTTTTTTTCAAAATTTTGATTAGATTTTGAAAATGTTTTCAATAGGCAGGAAATCAAACAAACACATGGTCTTTTTTAAATCATAAAACCAGTAGTTTTCAAAAGGGACCTTAAAACTTTTATTTAATTCACTGCCTACTTGCTTTCTATTAAAAAAGAAATGGACAAACAGGAAGGATAACTTACACTTGATGCTCTGTCCGTAGCCTGCTCACATTCTTCAATTTTGGCGTTGGGATAGAGGCAGCTTCGGGGTTCAAGGCAACTAAAGCTTTCGACATGTCACCTTCCGGGATGTAATTTTGTAAAGTTGTTCTGAACTCTTCTAAGCTGAGTTTGATGGTAGGAATTTCATCAGGATCCTCGTAAAACGAATCTTCAATGTCACTTTCAGTTATCTCGTTGGGCTCTGGTTCAGGTGTCGCTGGTACTTCAACTATCGGCTCACAGTTGCTGGTGCCCAAGGCGTTTTCAGTACATGTGCTTGCTGCAGGAGGAAGCATTGGCAAAGTACTTGTGACTGCACCTGGCTGCTTCTCCATGGCGATGGGATTGGTTGAAGTCACGATTCGCTTTTCATCCGGCGCTGGCAGAGCAAGTCGGGCACTGCACTAAATACAGTTCATGGTTTAGTTAAGTGTTGGAAAGGCAAGTCTATAGACAAATTGTCAAGGATTCTACACTGAAAAGATAAGATACCTCAAATTTATAATATAAGTGGGTTATTCCTTTCATASTTAATTAGTTTTGAGATAGCTTAAAAATCTCAMACGAGTATYCARAGCAAAAATAGGATCTAGCTAAGATTGATGAACCTAAAARAAACATTATTTTGAAGAGGGAGGTTAAGGATCTCATATTAAAAAAATAAGGACTTAACAAGAATTTATAATATAAATGAGTTGCTTTTCTCATTGTTAATTAGTTTTAAGATGAAATYCTTGAATATTTGTTAATTAGTTTTGAGATGGATTCTTAAATATTAATACAAACGAGTAACTCATATTTGTGAACAGGTGATTTATTTTTTATTTTTTATTTTTTTTCCTCACATTGGTTCTTTCATGCTATAAAACAAGTTCCTCTGCCCTTCATCCTCTTCCCTTTAATATATTTGATATTAGTTTGCAGTTTTATATGAATAGTCAAAGCGACACCAAATTGTTTGAAAGGTGGCAGATTCTGATGGTGTACCAAATGCAATTTGAAAGAAATTGACAAACCTTGCAAAAGCACTAGCGAAGTGTTTACACTCTCCTCTCACTGGACATGCATTGCAATTTGGCTTGCTCTTTGTGCAGAACACCTGATTTCAAAATAACAAATCAATACTTCCATCAGGCATATACGTTTTGTACTTTTGGGAGACAAGTAGCATCTATACACATGATGACAATAATATATTAAAGGATGTAAAGAATTGAGTGCTATAACTCACCTTTCCAAATGTAATTAACTGGTAGTGTAGCTCATACCTGTGCAAAATAGGCACCTGGTCAGTTACAATCTTAATTGAGTGCTAGAGAAATTGGTTTCAATTTGTTGCTTATTTTCGAGTCATCAAACATGAATAACGATTGTATTGAGGGGTTACAGTGTTCGTTGATCAAGTTTGCATAATCTTGGCCATAAATATTTTTGAATCGACTCCAGCACTGGATATCTACAGAGAAAGGAGCATGGAGATTAGAAATTTCGGATTACAGAAAATTGACCATTTATCAGTTCATTAATGCTTACAGTTCTAGAAGGTGCAGCTGAAGTGACTCGGGTAGCGGTTGGAGCGGGACCCACCCAAGCCGAACGGCTATCCTTCCAACATTTGTGTCAACCTATGTAGAAAGAAAGCAATTTAGGATGATATTTGAAGCCCCTCTATTAAGCTTTTAAATAAAATGATTGATTGTCTGAAAAATCATACTGGGAAAGCAAGATGATGAAGTGTTAATAGACGGACACACTCCACACTTTTCAAACCCAATCCTCGAACACTTAGTAGATAATCCCTGCATCAGATTTTTTAAAATGTTATATAWTTWATWATAAGTCAAATATAAATCCGCAAAAGCAGCGTATTCTGGTTTTTCTTGAATTGATATAATTTCTGAAGTCATACTTTGCTTTGTCTGGGGGAACGTCTCTCAACCATTCAAGATCAATGCTCCCATGATCTGTTACCAGACGATTCAAAAACTCCTGCAACATTATTTTATGATGGTAAGTAGTTGTTAGCTGTTACTGCTTAGTATAATAGCTGGCCTAAGTAAAAGTAGGACTTTAAATTGCTTGCATGTACCTTAATTCGTTCAGCTAGCATGTTGTTCATTCCTCGTTCCTTGATAGCGTTAGAAATCTCATGAACGTTGGTTAGTCTGATTGCTTCATAGTCTATTGAATCCATTGCATCCTTACTTCTTTCTTTTCTTTGTCCATTGGTTTCCACCTGCTTTCTCAAACTATCCCAATCCATTGCACTCTTTTTCTCGCTATTGACCTTTCTTCTTTTTGCTTTTGAAGGGCTAATATCTCCCTCATTACCTCCATGAGATAAGGAATGGACCTCATTATTTGAAAAGTTTATTTGGTTGCCCTTTCCAGGCATTCTGTCCTCAACATCAAGCAACTTTTCTGTGTGCACAGGGACGTGTACCACATTGGAGAGGGTGCTTTTCTGCATTTTGGCTGGTGTATCTATTTCTTGGGGAGGATTGGTAACTGATGCACTTTCGATTGGGGAAGTCTTGTTCCTCTCACATTGATCATAATTGTCATGAAGACCATATTCACAATGAGATCCTGATTGGATACAGTTATTCTGCAGGTGTACTGAGTGCTCACCAACGGATTCGCTATGCTCCATCCTGGTTGTTTCTAGAGATCTTGCATGTCCATTCTCTTCAGCACTGGTTTTATCCAAAGTTCCCACAAGATCCGCGACGTTTAAGCTATGGCAGCTCATATTCTTTTCTGTAGAGCATCCAGATGCAATTGAGGGACCAGAAGATATGCTCTCTTCACTGAATGCTTCACGGCCTTCAACCTCCAATGCCCCACAATCAGGCGTCATATGCAACTGATTGTTTGAAGGAGCACCTRGTACTTGCTTCTGTTGGGTTTCAATATTTACAAGGAAATTAAATAAAGAATGGCCGTTGAGATCGTCGATCTCATTCCACTCTGATGTTAGTGAATCTTGTTTTCCGTTTGGTAATTGCCAATGTTTATGTTCTGAGACTTCATCAAAAACCGAATTGCTATTCAAGTTACTGAAGGATTTCTGTAACATGGTGGTTGTCTCCGTTTGTTTGACATTTGTGAAATTTGAATAATGAATGTTGCTGGAATTGTAACTTACAAGGGGTTCTTCCGCCTCTGAGTTGGATCCAGAGCATGATCTGGCCCCTCCAGTACCTTGTGTGATCGTGGAGTCAAAAGAATCTTGTGAGGATATAACTTCTTCCTCCACAATTTGACTACGTACCTCTGTGAAAATTTTTTCAGACCCCAAGTTTTCTCTGTGACTTTGATGGTTTATTGAAGTCTGGGGCATCGGAAACCTTGGTACAGACACTACCTGACCATCCCATCTTATAGAATCCACTGGATATAGTAGACAAGCGGCTGATTCGTTTGTCACTATGCTTGTTCCAACTTCATCCTGGGTTCTATTGTTGCTGAAAGATTTTACAGGAAATCGTGCTGCTAGAGACATGAAGGCAGAGCTGTAAACAAGCAGGTTAAAAATGTGATCCACTTGTATACAATGTTGCTTCAAAGATAATCTTGAGCTAGAGTTCTAAACGAAATAATAAGCCAACCTAGAAAGATGATCCGAAACATTCTGGGTAAGGAAAACCCCTATAACTGAGTCAACAACTGATCCTTTCCATTGTGAGAATCTTCTATCACCTGCCAAAAGTACAATTCAATTTCGTTATAAATACCATACATATACAAGTGACTAGCTTTCTTTAACTGCTGTGATGTGATGCAGAACATTCATTTGGGAAAAAAAAAGGAAAAGAAACGTGTTAACATGAAAATGCAATAGAGCTGTTTATGTTTCAATTATATACAAGGTCATTCGGATCTAGAAAATACAACTAAACTGAATTGATTGGTTTAATTCTTTGCATATTCTACAATTTTTTTTTTCAATTTCTTTTGTCATATTTAATTAAACGAGTAAATTTAAAGTTTGATAAAAAAATATAATACAAATGAACTCTAATAAATCAATATGAAAATGAACTTTTTTTTTAATTAAATAAATATTAAATAAGTTACGGAGAAAATTGCAAATAATTAAATATATATTTCTCTTATTCCGCTTTGGTGGGTCCAATTCTTAAAATGAAGGGAGAAAAAAAAATTGAAAGACAAAAATTGAACCAAACTGATTAAAAATTCAGAAAAGAACTAATTGGTCGAGTCCTGTTTAATATGGACTATGAATTTGATAATTGTTACTATTATTATTATTGTGTAAACCCTCTTTTGCAATGTTCGTTTTGGTTTTCTTCAAAATCTGACATTTTATCAAATAGAAAGTTCTAAGTCAAGAAATTAGTGCTGTTCTATCAAGTATCAAAGCAATTTGATAGAAAGATATAAGAAATGAACCTTGCACGAGATGCATTCTCGCAATAAATGAATCAGCTCGACCACGAAAAACCTTTCGTTCCTCTTCCCACCATTTCTCTTTATCTTTCTCATGATTTTCAATGCCCTCACTTCCTTCCTTGCCCATCAATAAATTCCATATTCTCTCTGTCTCTGGGTCAAGGTCAACTCTGGGTCGTGCCTTACGTTTCCTTACATAGTCAGACTCCACATATGGAACTACCGCACCATTTCCCTTATATGGAACAATAGCATTTTGCTCCGGCCTGCTGGTTCTTCCATCGTCATTAAGATTGAGACCCTCCAATTTGCGTATGATCCCATTTTCCAGTAGACCTGCATCAACATCAAGAGGTTACAATTAGTACTTCACGGCAAGATGAGTACCTCATTTGAAGAATTAATTTTATTTACCTTTTGTTTTATCGGGGAACTGCTGAAAGCCAAACGAGTTGCCTTGATTGGAATATCTGCATGCATACCCTTGTTCTGGGGCTTTTGGATGAGGAAATGGTTGGAGCTCGTTGCATCTGTCACCAGTAATCAGTGAGCGATAGCTAGTAACCTTATTCAACCCAG
This sequence comes from Momordica charantia, assembly GCF_001995035.1. The sequence goes on along the minus strand of NW_019104500.1, from coordinate 3,061,043 downwards.
TGGTCTCACACGTTCCATCTATTTGTGGATGCAGTTTGTGTGAGATTTGTTGCCTTTGAAATTTGTTTCCATGGACGACTGAGTTAACATACCTGTCACCACTAACTTCTTTTGTCCAATTATTTTGTCTGTCAGTGGTTTGGCTACTTCTAATATGACCATTTAGCATAGCCTGCTTCATTTCTGCAGTAAATCCAACAGAATTGGTCGAATTGTAACTTCTTTTAATGAGGTGGCTTGAGCAACCTTCATTTGCATCGAGAGTAGAATATCTTTTATAAAGGGTTGCATAGAGTCCAGACTCAAATTTCTTCCCAGGAATTTCTAAGGGTCCTGCGTTTAAGCTGCTGCCTTGTCTATGGCACTCACCCGTTCGAAGTACCTCTTGACACAACAGTGAGGAGTCCAGGGTATTTATCGGAAACGAGTGTGTTGGCTGAGTTGTATGCGGGCGTCCTCTCTTTGAGCCCCTTGCTTCATTGATATTGGATGGATGATTTGGAACTGTTTGAGAATATTCAGAGTTCAGCTCTATCAGACCCTTATAATAAGTATTTCTTTCAGCTTGATTTACAAATTGCTCCTTACCTTCTGCACGGACGTGTTGCTGAACAGGCGTGTATCCCTTGCTTAATCCATTTTGATACTGATCTGCCTTTCCCTGATCTAAAATTCTTCCAACATTGRGCAGATCTACTGCTTTGTTGTATGCTGATTTGTTTAATGAGTCTTTAGCTGCCTCCCTTTCAGATTGTGATATGAAAGAGGTCATCATGTGGTTCATATGAGCAAGGTTACTYTGTATTGTTGGTTGAATATTTTCAGCCACCACTGTTCCATGCCAATGACTGCTATGAACCTCTGAACTTATTTCACAAAAACCATTACTTTGGGTGCAGAAGTCTGAAACGTTTGGTCTCGTAATGAAACAAAAGTTTCCCGGGTCATCTTGCGTGTCCTTCTCATTCTGTTTCTTTTCCTGGTCCTCATCTCCAGTTTTTTCCATCTCAAAGTGAATTACCCTCCGGCAGGATTTCGTTTTAGTCGCAGCATGCTTATCTTTAATCTCTACAATGTYCGGAGGTGGAGTAGCTGCCTCTTTGATGTTCTTCTTTCGTACATACTTCCTCTTTCCTGATGGGGTTTCCTTAGTGATCTTCGGTGTCACAGGCTTAGGAGACTTTTTGGGTTTCCCTTCCTTTATAACCTTGGGCCTATGTTTTCTTCGCCTAGGTGTCTTCTGCTCTGGTGTCATGTTCAGATCAATTACTTGATCGCTGCCCTTCTCCACTTCCTTCATTTCTCCACATGGTGCAGAAATGGCTGCAGATAATGTATCCGTGAAATCTTTCAAGAGTTCATCATGTCGTTTCTGAGTTGCTTCATCTAGTAGAATTGGGACAAAATTCTCCTGTGTTTCTTCGTAAAGGCTTAAACTTTCATCCAATGGAAGATTAAGTAAATCAGTAAACTTTTCTCCTGAGAATGCCATTGGTGTATGTTGTCTTCTTTTTTGTGGTCTCTGCTCTGGAGTCTTGTTGAGATCAATTTCTAGATCCCTCTGCTTCCCAGAGTCCTTCATTCCCTTGAATGGAGTAGAATTGCCAGCACATGATGAGTCCACAATGCTTTGTAGAAGTTCGTCACAGTGTTGATGAGGTGCTTCATCTTGAAACATTCTGATGAAGTCATCCTCGCCATCCTTTCTGAAACTTGAACTTTCATCTCTTACAAGAAAAGACGATGCCGAGATATGATCATATCCAAGATTTTCCAGATGAGATGAGACCAGTGACGAATGGACCGAGTTGGTAAAAACTGACATTTGGTTGGATTGTGTCGTTGTTGCTGGGTTCAGGTTATAATTGGGTTGATATATGGGGAGTCCATCTGTAACCGTTTCACAGAACACAATTTCAGTACTCGTCAATAGGACGTTAAATGTAAAACAACAGGAAAGAAAATCTACGTATGACAATAGTTATATTACCCAATGCAATGATTCTGTACAGGAGAACTTTAATTTGGTTACGGAAAAGGATGAGAGTACGTCTTTCTAGAGTAACGAACAAGATAAAACTATTTACTGTGAGAACATATTATGTGACTGACACTATCTCTAGTAGTTCTTTATATTGCAACAATAACAACCAAGATTTCTTAAGGATGTGCCATTCAAGTACACCATTTCAGAAAATGTGCGTGTATGAATCTGTATAGGAGATGGGAGAACGTTATTAGCTGAAGTCATCAATATGTAATTAGATGGTCTCGTATAAAACAATGCTAAATGATTAGTGGACTTACATTGGCGTACATGTTGGGGGTAGCTACTGTTACTAGATGGTCTGGAACCGGAATAAAGATGTTGGTTTCTGAGCAATAAATTGGCCGCATAAAAATCCCCACCGCTGTTAACTCGAGAATTCATGTTCAACGATTTCAACGCATGCAACGCACATTAAAGCAATTCTTCAAATTTCTTGGACCCAAGCTGCTAAAACAACGCACAGTTTCTTCTTGTTAAAGGCATAACATCACTAAAGGTAAATTATAAATCTTACTTGGATAAATAGGAGAGCCAATGAAACACATTCTAAAGAAACCTTAACTCAAACGTAAGTATAGTTTAAGAGCCGACTGTTGAATTCAAACTTGCGGTGGTAGATCACGTCTCCTCCATTTTCATGAAGAAATATATTGTCATATGGCAGATAAAAAGACGGAAGTGGAAGGTTCTTCCTTATAGTAACTCATTTTTATACTTAAATCAGTTTTATAATTTATGATGACTCAAAAAAATAATAATAAATAAATAAGCAAACTCAATAATGCTAATCTTCTAGGCCAGTTTTCTACTGCAGTTATTCTTACCAGAGAGAAAATATAATTTATTCGTACAGGTTTATATCAATCCAAGTGCCTTGGCACGTCAAAGCTGCTCTTAAAAAGTGAAATTGTGAACGAAATTGTTTAAAGTTGGAAGAGAAGGACAAATCATACGGTTAATTTTGACTGAATCGAGCTAGCATTTAATAACAGTCAGCATTAATATTTTTAACCGCACTTAGAATAAAGTCATAGATGATAACTTAAAAGAATTTAGAAATCAAATAATAGTATGGCTATATGAGGATATCCCGAAGCAACAATCCTAGAAAACGATAACAATGACAAGCAATTTCACGACCATTGAAGCCGAGTACAAAATTATAACTCCATGAACAATTCATTTAAATTTCATTAAGTTAGAAAGCACGAGCACCGAATTACCAACACTATACTCTGTGGCAAGAGAGCAATTCAATTAGGGATATGCACCGGAAAATTCGTCTAGTTATCAATTTACGCTTCAATTCCTTCCAATCGTACGATTGTTTTATATACATAAGCAAATTTGGAGGATTAACCTCCTGAGAAACGTCAAAGTAAGCTCTGGATCAATCTCCTCCAAAGCATCTACTTCGATTGTTTCAAAAGGAATCGAAATTGTAAATGACATGACAAATCCAGTTCAATAAAATAGCAAGTTATTTAGCAGGCAGCGGTCAAAGTAGAGACTAATGCCTCAAATGCTCCAATCAGAGAAAGAACATTAAAATTAGAAGAATACCGGAGAATTACAGAAATTAGCTGAGCTTCGACTGAATCATCCAAGCAGATAACAGAAACGTACAGGATAAAATAATGAGGCCTCAATTTGAGCCCTAATTCTGATATTCTTGCGTCCATTAGCACAGGAGATGAGAGAGATTCAGTCAAAGATGAATTCGAGTTACCTCTTTCGCCGGTAGCCTCACCGATCCAATGCTTGTTCTTCTGTGATTAGCTCCCATCAGCTACTCCGTACTCTGACCGAGTTTCTTCATCGATCAAATGCCGAATGCTGATGGAAAGAGAAAGGGAAGAGAGAGTTACGTTGTTAGCTTGAGTTTCCAGGAGAGAGAGAGAGAGAGAAAGAGATGGACCAGGGACGTTTAATTAAAAGTAAGAAAAAGAAATACTTCTGATTCGGTCATTGGAGTCAGCGTTAGCGGCTTTTTCTTGGTTCTGATGATGGACCGGTCATTATCCGGTTCAGTCCGGTCTACGGAAACTATTTAAAAATAATATTGTAATAACCGTCTGCGTAAGGGGTTTTTCTGAGTGTTAAGGTACTGAACCGGCCATTTATTCGGTTCGATCTCGTCGAATCAAATTAAATAATCTAATAAAATACCTTGTTCCGGCAATTTAAACGGGTGGATCGAAAAATTCATTTCTATTCAATTTGGAATAATAATTATTACCCTGCCTTATATTTCAATTACAAAAATACATTATTTAAATTCATTTAAGTATAAATATACATAGTAACAAAATTACGACTCGACGACGAGAATACATCCCTTAAAAGGAAGACAAACAATAAATAAATATACTTTATATAAAAAATAAACAAATAATATACTTATAAAAATAAATAACGATGATTATCGTAGTTTAGATTTAAAAAAATATATTTTATGACTTCAAGAAAGCTGAAATTGAAAAAATGGACAAAATCGAACCAACATGAATCTAATTCAACTTATTAAAACATATATTGACACGAAAAAGTCGTGTATTTAAACCTTCATCTTACATGTTGTTTACTAAATGAAGAATAATATTCGATCTTTATTGTTTTGGTGTTCAATTKTGTCTATTTGCTCAACGRTTTTTGTTGAGCGTTTGGTACAATTTAAAAAAATCAATTTCGATATTGATTTTGTTCTTTTATGAATGGTACATGGGTCCAATGGCCAAAAACCTAGTTGAGTCAATTCGTTCAATATGTGTAAAAGTCAAACAATATAGAAGGTATCTAACTTTTATGACAAATGTACGTATTTTGATCGATTGAATTATCCTCAAGTTGKCAATACTTTAATTATTTTAGTGTTCAGATCTAACTATCCTAATTGACTCGAATAKTTTTCGTTAAATTGTTGGTACTGTATTAAATAATTGATTTCGACATCAAATTTTACTTCACACAAATCTACACTAATTAAGTAGGTGTATCTTTCCATTATTAGTTACATTGTATGTTCAAATCTCCGATCCCCTTAKCAGCGTGTAATGTATTTAAAAGTCAAATATTTTTTTAAAGAATATAAGAAAAACTTTGAAAAATTTTAGAAAATACTAAATAATAAAACGGAGCGGGAAAATGCCAAAGGGTTATAAAGGAAGCAGAGGAGGGACCATCTGGGAGCGGGGGAAAAAAGAAAAAAAAAATGGAAGGCAATAAAAACTCGGGTGGGTGAAAAAAGAGAGAAAAAAAAAAGAAAAAGAAAAAAACTTTATCTTCATTTACGCGTACAGCGTACCAAGGAAGGAGTTTAACATGATTTCCACATGCTCTGGTCCCAATACGCTGAACGTATTGGRTGGGGGTTCGGTGCGGACAAAACTACAGTTACCACCTCGCTTAAAGCCGTCCATCATGTGATGGTTCCTTTTATCACTTGCGTGGTCTGATTGATCCATCCTTATTAATACGTCACATCATCCTCACAAATGGAATGATTTCTCCTCACATTACAAAGATACGTAGTATTAAATATCTATTGATATACCGATATAGGTTATACATTGACATTTTCATAATAATATAAAAAAATTGACAAAATGTGAAACTCATTAATATAGCATAATATTAATATTAATCATTTTTAATTTATTTGAAAATTGTGAAATGTGTATTTGTTAATTTAAATATTTTTTAAGATTTTTTATTTTTATAATTCAAAAAAAAAATTCGACATCGATATCTTATCGATACTCCCATTGACATTTTCGTAAGATTGAGACCTCGACATTTCCACCGACATCAATATTAAAAACCTTGAAAATATGTATTCTTTTTAGTTTTAAGTGTCTTAATATCTTCATTCATATTGTAAAAATTTACGATTTTTTAAGATGCTACCAATAAATTGATTAATTATATTTGGTTGAATCGGTAGAACATTAATTTTTAAGTTGAAATTTTATTTTTGTACTATATTTTTATACTAGTTATGTTCTCTCTTTCATGAAAATTAAAATAATTTAACAAAAAGCTACGTGGGCTACATGCACTTATCTCCCATTTTCCGCTAACTTTTTATGTCACGACGAAAATAAATTTCTCCATACTCGCAATCTGTCTAAAAAGGTAACTTAACTGCTAAAAAGTGAGCTATCTTGTTGTAACGTCGACTTGATTACAACGAGTTTGTTCTTCTTACCACTTTTGGAGCCTCAGCTTTGATATTATTAATCCATGGTCCCGCTTACTTGAAAGTCTCATGATCGATTTTAGTAGTGTTGATGACTTGAGGAGAATCAGATTCAATAATCACTTGATGGAGTCCTACCTCAATTGCTAAATAAATGCTCGTATGAATGGCTATGATTTCATTTTCAGCTATGAAAATTTAATTTGTCTTTATTACTTTTTAAAATTTTTTGAAATTTAACAATTGATCTGCTATACATAGTACTAAATACTTGTAATTATATAAAAAAAACTAAAAAATATGTCATGTTGGGTTTTTATTAGGTAATTGAAATAAGTAATGGAAATGACCAAAATTATTTCTGTTTTTTCAAACCTAGAGATTGAAATAAAATATTTAAAATTTTATGAATCAAAATAAAATGAGAATAAATATTTTAGAGATCAAAATATTATTTAAACAAATATTTTCTTTTTTTAAGCAGAATGTATATTATTAAATCATATATATTTCAGTTTTACTCGTGTTCCTTGAAGCAAAAGTTTTCTATATAAGGATCAGATTTGAGAGGAGGTTTCTCACTTGCCATAGAACAAAAGATTATTGTTCAATTAATCTGGATATTCAAAAGTACAAATATTTGGGATAATAATAAAATAAAATTCAATTTAATTATAATTTTTCAAAAATAGTTAAATGTTCTCAAATGTTAATAATTAGAGATGATAATAAGACGAGGTGGGGTCATCGAAGATCTTTATTGTTCGCACATTTTCTGTCAAAAGTGAGTTTTTCTAATTAATTGATATTATTTTATTTTGAAGGATATAAAACTTTTTGAACATTTTGACTTGAATAAAAATTTTGATATTGACATTTGATTGTATTAGATTAAACTTAATATATTAAATCAATTTATACATCTTTTACCAATATAGTAAAAAATTGATGGAAGTTTAGAAGAAAATCTTAAAATAGCCCTGGTCAAACTTTCAATTTCAATAGCTAGTTGATAACGAATCAACTAATTGTTAAATATAATTAATTTAAGATTTTAATTGGTTGAACTGTTTTTACTATGTTACTTGTCTTTATTTTATAAAAAAAAAAACAACCAAAAAAAAGATATCCACATCCCCTTAACTTGTATCACAGATATGAGAACAGACCACACCAATTAACAAATGATATCTCAATATATACACAAAGGGGAACATCTAACTAATCTTGGTAAAATGAACTAAACTCAAGTAGTTAACAAACTAACTATCGTTAAATACGATCGATAACTTGTAAGAAGAGAATGAATTCAAAAGAATCGTGTTGCTACAATATGCACGAGATTATAAATAAGATCCCCTCACTTAACTTTTATAAAAAGATTACAATATTATTTTGATCCTACAATTTATGATTTGGTTCATTTTAGTTCTTGTATTTTGAAAATGTTCATTTTTTTATTCTATGGAATTGATGTTTAGCTTACATTACAGATCCTTATAACCGAAGCTTGTTTCATGGCTGAGCAACAAAATGACTAATTTGAACCCAATACCTCATAGTAGGTGATACCATCGAGCCTAAAAGCCCTTACAACCACACCATACTCTAAGAATTTTTGAAAATGTTCATTTTGGTATCTATACCGTTATTTTAAAAATGTTTATTTTGATCCTGTGCTTTTAAAAAATGACCATTTTAGTCTATTTTTACAAAATTTTGACATAAATTTTACACACAACGAGAAATTTTTAATATAATTTTATGACATTTTGCCATTAATTACCAATAAGTTAAAAGCTTAAAGTATTAGTCGTCACTTTTATTTATCTTAAATTCAGGTACCCGTCTCCCATGCTTGAACAATCATACTAAAATAATTTGGTACATGACTTCCATTACCATTAACTAATAATTAAAACTTGATAAATTTAAATTTTTAAAAGAAAACCAACAATAATAAATTCTTTACAAGAGACTAAATTAATTGAAACAACATTGATATAGGGAATAAAAATACAATTTTTATTTGGCATATTTCTAAATTTTCCGTAAACCCAGTGTGAGGTGGAAAAACAAATATATGTTTAGAATGAAATTGACACGTTTCCTTGTGGATACACCTACAAATCAATAGCTTCCTAATTATACAGCAGAAATTAAATTTTGAGAACTGAAGCAATAAACCGACATAAATTATCACATCTTTTGGCTTCAAAATTCAAATGCCGAGCACGGGTTTCTTAAAGACCATAAAGCTGTGCGTTTCATATCTGACGAAATTTTTTTTTCTCTATGGGGTAATTTAAATGTGCAATTAAAAAATATTACCAAATCAGAATATCACGTTCATAAAGCAGAAAGCAGGGACGGGGATTGGCAAAATCTGCTTTTTAACTTGGATGGCTTACAAGCTTTGAATGTACATTAAAGGGGGGCGCGGGCCGCGGGTCGAAATTATTCTTACTACTTTTTTTTTTCCTTTTTTAAAATTTGCTTTTCTTTTTAATTGGAATATGGCTGTCTTTATTTATTTTTATATATATGTTTGATAAAGATGGCTGTCATTAATATTTAAATTATTCTCTTAATCACCTTTTTATCATGTTTCCAATTCACCCAATGTAATTCTTTTTTTTTTCTTTGTACCAAATAGTTTTTTTTTAGTTTTTTTTCTTTTTAATTAACTATTCGTTTTGTTACTCGATTTGACTGACGCTGAATTTGCTTTATCATTTATTTAATTGTTAAAAATAATTTTCTTCGGCATGTAATCCATGTGGTGGTTTGATGTCTAGCGGTTTGAGGTCTTTAATGAAGTTGGTTATATATATTTTTTTAAGTACTTCGTTTGACTCTCAATTAGACTTTTTTTGGTCGTTTGGGACATTAATTTTTTTTTTGTTTGCAAACGTTAAAAGAAGTTCTTCGGCATATAAGCCGGGTGGCGGTTTGATGTCTTTATTGAAAGTTGAAACTAGAAAAAAGAATCATATTTCTTTCGTGTTACTCTGAGTGTATAAAAAGATTAATAAATGTTTCTATTAGATTGCAATACTGATTTTTCATTTATATTTTCAATGGTTTTACTTTAGTATTTCCCTTCTCGAATTTAGTCTTATCGACCTGAGTAACCCAATTAAATCATAATTGAAATCAAGGTTGAGTATCACGTCGCTTCGACATGTGATATCTTTTGCCTTAATGAATCACATAACTATATGTATTATTACATCTATTTTTTTTAATCCGAATAGAACAATTGTTTAGCATTTTCCACTATACCTAGGAGTACTCACATCCATCCCAAGACTTGGACCTGAGAGACATCAAAAATGGTTGTATCAAGACCACTCGAAGGTTTCAAACTTGAGACATCTAAGTCGGTATGACCAAGAAACCTCAAGTTCTTACTACGGGATCGTGCCTTGAGGACAATATTACATCGATTTTAATTTTTCCTTTTTTCCTCTTTTCGACGAAAGTATTACATCAACTTTCACTTACCATTTGATTCAACAATTATAGTTATAAATTAAATTAATATATTTATAAAAGAATAAAATAAAAAAATAAAATACAAAAATTAATCATAAGACTAGAGTTATAATTTAAGACTTTTACATACCAAATATTTCAACATTTTTCGGTAGTCTAAGCAAGGAATCATTCTAGTGTAGTCTCGTTGATGCTTTTAAAGGAAGGTGGTTTGTTCTTGTTTCTTCTTTTCTTTTTATTTTCTAAAGAAAAATCAATATAAGAAGTGATTTGTTTTTCTAAAATAAAGTGGAGTTTAAGAGGGAGAAACCTCTCACAACCTCTCGATCGAAGATATGTGTCAATTATCACTAAACTATGTCCATGGTAGGAAATCCTAAATATTTTTTAAAATACTATTTGGGAGCTAATTTATTTATTTATTTAGCAAAGTGGATTAATTAATTACTGGTTACTTGATTCTGATGAGAATGTTGTTGTTGTTTTATTATTATTATTATTATTTTTTGGAAGCGGTAAGTTTGTTAGTTTTCTTTTTTTTTCTTTTTTTAATTGGTCATATATATATTTTTTTAATTGTAGTAGGTAGCAAAAATCTTTTATATATTTTAGAATATGTCACATGTTTTTTAAAATTTTCAAATATAGCACAAATTTTTAATTATATCAATAATATATAAGACACTCATATCAGTAGTATATCACAAACATATTGCACTACACTCATATCAGTAGTATATYAGATATATATCAAATACATATTGTAAATATATCATACAATCATATCAATAGTATATCATATGTATACTACATACATATTACAAGCATATCATACTCTTATATCAGTAGTATATCAGATGTCTACCACATACATATATTAGTAGTAAGATATATTTTATATATATTACATTTGGGTAAAGTTGTCATTTTAAAATTAGACTTTTTTTTAATGCTGTATTGAAAAAAAAATTATATTTAATTGCTATTTTGTTAATTTTACTCAAGTTTTTACCATATTTGCAACTGTGTTTGTGTTTTTTTTAAGAGGTGTATATAATACTTTTTTACTTGGAGAATAAATATAAAACATTTTCTCTCCAAATTAATTTTATTATGCTATCAAAGCTTTGTTAATGTCCAAGCTTCAAAATTTCATGAAATCGATGGATATTTATTGGTTAAAAAATTATTTGAAGAGGATATGTTAATTATCTCTTTAATCAAAATTTATATCCAAGATAAAGGTTTTTTTTTATTCACATTAAAAAAAACCAACCAAATATAATGAATTGCATATTTATTCCATTTTTTCAATTATTTGATATTTTGTCCTGACAATGCCAAATCACCTAACAAAGAAGAAGTCATTGGGACCACTGGGACAATTTACTGTTAAATTTATTTAACAAAAATCTTCGATACGTTTTTCCTTTTTTTTTTTCTTTCTTAATACACGAGATCTCGCTAAATTGATAAAATTTATTGTTATTTTTTGTTAAAATTTAAAGGTACATATTTTGGTAACTTGAGTATAGTTGGATAATTATAATATTATTGTAAGATGTACTTACTTCCGCCATCTACGCATAGCTTAATGAGTTAAGGAGTCAAAGATCGTGGATTCAAATTTCTATCTTATATGTTGTTGTATAATAAAATAATAATAATAAATAAGTACTAATTCCAACTAAAATAAATGAAATCGCACCTCTCATATAATTAATTAATATATTTATTAATTACGTGGTTATAAATATTAATGCAACAAGTACCTATTACTATTGAATATTTTTATGCATAGTTCAAGTAATCTAATACAAATGGTAGATTCAAATCATCTCTTTATTATTATTTATAATGTAGTGTTTTTTAAAAAATAAATACAAGGTTGAATATTTTTGGTAATATTTCTTTAAAAATAAATGCAATGTTGAATATTTTATAGTAGTTTATTCTCTTATGAACCATAGGACATCTCAGAGCAATGTTTTTTTAGGTATTATATTCTAAGTCAAAAATAAAGTTATTAACGTAGTAGTTTTAGATTTTATTTTGGACATTGTAATACTTTATATTTATTTCATTTTGATCTCTAAACTTTTAAAATATTTTGTTTTATTCTTCAAATAGTCTTTTACATTTTTTTCTAAATCATATTCAATAGAAATTTTACTCTGTGAGTTATTTGAAACAATACATATAACTAGTCACGTATTAAATTTGAAAATGTATTAGATTAATATTAAAAAAATAATTAAAAAGATTATCCACATTGACCAAAACAATTAAATGTTTATTAACTAAAATATAGTATTTAAAAATTTAGGAACATAACTATAATAGAATAAACATGAAAATCGTCTAAAGTAGAACTTTTGGAAAGTATTAGAAAAAGAAAAAAGAAAAGAAAGTTGAGGACCAAAATAAATGTTAAACTAAAAAAATATAATTATATGAAATCAACACCTCTTTTTCAAACAACTTTTGTTTGCTTTAATTCGATGAAGACTAACTTAGATAGTTAGACGTGTAGTTAATGATTAGTGAGGGACCAAACTTAAAAATAATTGACTAAAATGAAAACGAAAACTCTATAAAAGTTCAAATATATAATATCTCTTATCAAATATTACAAAGCTTTAAGATTAAAGCGATAAAAACAGAAACAACAAATTTTTACTTTGTAATTCTCGGGAGCTCACTAGAGATTATGTCAATCAAATTTTCTTCTTCATCTTTATGGATTGTTTGTTGCGACTATTATATAAGATACATGATCAATCAAATTTTCACTTTAGAATTTTTTTTTTCCCTCAAAGGTTAATAATATTTTATCCTTACAAAAAATTATCCATAAAAGATGTTAATTTCTAACTTTGGAAGAGAGCTATTCCATGAAATAAATTCATTATCTATATGTGTTACATCACAGTTACGTTGAAATTTATAATATTTTTTTCTTGAAACAAATAGTCTCTCTTTTCTTTTTTTTTTTTTGCAAAATATAATGTGAATAGTCATCGTATTGTTATTATTATTTAAAATTATATGAATAATAGGGGGAAAACGCCAACCAGGAAATATAGGAAACGAGAAAAATGTATTATTGAAAAGTTGAGCTGTCTAAATTGAAACCTAAACCCTAGCTCTGTTCCACGGTACTAACTCTAACATTAAATTACGTAAATAACAAAAATAATTACGTAGTGAACACCTTTAGATTTTTTTTCCTTAATTAAAAACATGTTCGAGACGTAACTTTATAGTATTTTAAAAAATTAAACCAATTAAAACCATTGTTCCATTTGACTAGGATGTTTGTTGGTAGGACCATAAGTGTTTTAAAATTTAAGAATTTTTAAAAGCATTTTGGAAACATATTTAGATAAAAAATAAAGTATTTGTAGAAAAAATGTTTCATTTTGAAGTATTAAAAGACGTCTCAACTTAAAATGACTTTTTACAACATGAGTACATAACTTAGCAGTTTAAGGCATAATCTTTTTCTAGAAATCGGGAGTTTAATCCCTCACTCCACATTCGTTATAAAAAAAATTCATGACATTTTAAAAAAATTATACTACTTTCCCATTAATTAAAAATATGATTTATCAAAAAAAATGAAAAGAACTCGGTCACAGTAGAAAGAGAGCATACCCGAGGAAGTTTGAAATTTTCATTTAAAACATAAATAAATTTGATTTTAGAAACCTTGACTGTATAATAGCTCACATCTGAAAATAGGTATAGGCTATTTTATGGGGAAGCACCAACAAAAATAACTTTCAAGAAATCACTTATTCAAGTATGTATAGTTGACGATAATTTACATATATCTCTAATTAGAACTTCAATCTTTAACACCGAAATGATGTAAAAAAGAAAACACTCATTCAAATATGATTCTAATGTAACTACTAAAAACATTTAACATCCTTTTAGCAACAAAAGAAAAAAGCAAAAAAATAAAAATAAAGAACTTAATCCTTTTTTTAATTTATTTTAATTCTAAATAGAGAGGGGATTGGGTGGGGCCCACAATCACGAAACTGGGCGTGACTTAGACCGAAGCTTGGGGTTTTTCAGTACTATGTAAAAAATTATTGGTGGCCTAATCTATGAGGCTCGGCAATCGTGTACCGTAGTGTGGTCGTTTTTTTCTCTTTTTTATTTTTATGTTTTTTATTTTCTTATTCATTCATTTTTCCTCGTGATGTCATTGTCACGTCATGCATATATCCGTTTTCTCTTTTAATTTTTTAAAAAAATGCAAAATCTACTTCGAGTCTATTCACATTGTACCTCAACCTTAGAGGAGTGTTGCAATATTTACCTCCAATTTTGAAACAACGTGATAATATTGTAATTTTTATATTACAAAATCTCGTTTGAAAAAATGGTGAGAATTCAAACCTCTGTCATTTTAGTAGATGATATATGATTTCAAATAGTTGAATTATATTTAGGTTGACATTCATTTAATAAATTTATAAAACGTATTCTTTTGGTACAACATCGATAGATTTAAGAGAAAAATGATATTAGAGTTAGACTTTTTTTTTTAACTTTTGAGTTTTAGAATTATTCGAGGATCAATTTCATATATTAATCCAACTTGATTTTATTAATAAATTGTATTTTTTTTGTTAATATATATATACCCAACTATCCCATTCTCACACGTCCTAACAAAAATTGCATTTTTCATTATTTTACAAGCGGTGAAAAAGTACAAGAATCTATTAACCATGTTTCGAAAATAATAATAACTATGTAACAAAAAAATTAATAATAATAATAACACAACTAAAGTGTAGTTAGAAATGACTAGATATTTTCTGCAATTTTTCTTTAAAAAATAAATTCTCCTATAAATACGTCATATATGAAAATCTTTATAAAATAAAAATATACCTTAACTGTTAGATAAACAAATATATCATATGTGTAAATGGAAAACAGGTCATTTAGACACTTTTATTCCCTTCCATAGCCTCAAACGGGCCCTATTCAAAACGCAATGAGCCTAAAGTGTTATCAGCCCATTGTACCAAACAACAGGTGATGGATTGAATTATAAGGCCCATGTGATAAAATGGGCTTCAAATGGGCCTTCCTTTAGAACGTAACTTTTCTCTATGGAAAAAAACTTCGTCGTTTAAGAAAAATAACAAGGGATTAGTACATAGTCTATTTAGGAGACCTAATTACATAAAAGGATTGAAAGTACTAGAATTTACACTTTTGTCTAACATAATTTACAAAATAGATGATACCCATAATAGAAATTACTAATATATCCATCCCAATATTAAATCAGTAATAAAATATGAAATTGGTAAATATTTATTAAGATATATGAAATCCCTAAAATCAAGCAAATTCAAAATTCAAAAATTGGGATTTTTAGAAACCCAAGATTTCGTAACCTCTTCATCTCCGTTGTTTTCTCCTTCTTCACCGCTGCGACAAAACATTTTCTCCATCATCAAGCTTCCGGTCGCGTTTCTGAAGAGATATCTCCGGCGGGTGCTTCTCCGTTCTCTGCAGAAAATATCTCCGGTAGGCTCCGTCGCATTTCAGAGGGCAACATCGTCACGCTTCCTTCATCTCTGGCGGCTACGTCGACCCATTACACTGTAAGTTCTAATTTCATCTTCTTCCTCCGTCACATGATCAATCCAGCTCGTTATGTCCACTTATACCGTATTTTATGTTATATTTAGGTTTCAATTTTGTAC
>NW_019104500.1:3016116-3044671 GCF_001995035.1 Momordica charantia | reverse complement strand
AAGTGCAGAAATAATGTGACAGTGGAAAAAACTGTGATATTAACCTGTAATCATAAGAAATAATAAAAACATGTAATTGCTGGAGGCGTGAATGACGGTGGAAAAACCAGAATTCATGTTTTGAATGATGAGTGACGTGTAGCATACTGTGTTTTTCTTTAACAAGTGCGAATGTGAGAGGAGTGCAGAAAATTTAGATTACCATTTTGAAATATTGTAGCACCGTGCAACATATCAGAAATCGAAGGAAAAGTGTTCGTAGCACCGTAGCAGACGACAAAGATGTTTTGTTGGGTAGTGAACGAAGAAGAAAACGGAAACAATGGAGGAGAGATGAAAAACAGAAGAAAAAACGGAAGGAAAAAACGAAGAAGAAGAAAATCGAGGGATTTGGAGAAGAGAGCGGAAACAATGGAGGAGAGATGAAAAAAATCATTTTTGAGGGATTTGGGGGAGAGAATTAAGGAATTTGAATTGAGATAATATCTATGGGGYCCACATTTATTAAATGATTGTGATATTAATTTATGGAAATAATAATTTTATATTTTAAAAAATCCAAATCCATTAATAAATGAAAATGCAATCAATAGGGTAAATTCGGAATTAAATGAAAATCCTACCCGCAGAAATCTAAAAGTGTAAATTTATAGAAATTTAAATATTTATGTAAACAAGTTTCTAAAACAGCCCTCCAAAGATATTATCTCAAATAACAAATAAGTCAAACAACTAAATGAAACCTTTATTTATTTCGAAGAAATACTTCTTTTTCGTGTTATACAAAAATTAATGTTCAATTTAAATTAATTAAAACAGAATAGTTTGTCAAAAAGAAAATCATATTAATCACTTTGTAACATCTTTAAACAATCCAATCCAACTCAATTTCGTTTCTTTACATTTTAAAATTCCTTAAAAGAAAACAAAACAATCTCAGTCGAATTCCCATTCAGTCGTGTAGAACAAAGCCTACGAATTCCAATCCCATTTTGATTTATTGACTATTACAATTGCAACCAAAAAAGTCACATCCAATTACGAAACGACGTTTTCCTACGATATTTATTTGCACACGAAAGCAGATTCTTATTTTTCCTTTTTTTTCTGCGAAGGAAAAAATGGAAATAATAAAAATATACTCTCTGTTTTTTTTTTTTTCCATTTTCTTAATAACCAAAATATGCTTTGATTTTGAGCAGGGGGTCCACTTGACCAACTTTATAGCGTCCTTTGGGCCGTTAGAGTTTTCATTGCCTGCCGACTGAACCAAAACGATGTCGTATAGGAATGAATGACCGGCGACATGCACGGGCTTGGGTTGGCCGCGACAAAGCGAAATACAAGTGACAGGTCATTGGGATTTCAGTTTTATATATTAATTTTGCATTTAGGGCCTTTGGTTTTATGGTATTCTCATAGAATCTCCTTTTTTTTTCTTAGTACAGCATTGAAATTAGGTGTAGCCTCCCACTAAATTACGGCTAAGTATGTTCAAAAAATCTACTTTTGATATCAAATATTTGTGTTTATTTTATGGATTTTAATATTTTAAACTATAAAATAATTAGTCAAGTAAAATATATTTTAAAAGTTTTAAAATAAATTAGGGTACAAAGAAAATTCTTATTGTATCTACTCAATCTTCCTCGTTTGATAATTATTTTATTTTTATTTTTTAAATTAGGATTGTTTTCTTCTTTAAATATATTTTTACTAAAATACATTTCAATCTCAGTCAAACTTTAAAAACAAAACTATAATTTTTAAAACTATTTTTTAATTCTTTAAACATTTTAACAAATAGTTAATATAACAAAATATATATATATATATATTTATATTTAGGCGTAAAATAGTGTTCATAAACTTAATTTTCAAAAATAGAAAATCAACACTAAAATATTCTAAACAAAGTCTTAATTTTTAGATTTTTATATTTTGATTTATAAAATTTCAAATTTCATATTTTAGTCTTGAACTAAGAAGAAAAAACAATAATTGGTCATTATTTTTTTAAAATTATTTTAATCTTAATTTATATAAAAATAAACCATTTGTTGTCATTATTATTGTGCTCATATCAAATGTCTAACCCTTTAGTGGCTCAATCAACTTGCAACTTCAATATATGCTGAATCAGTATGTTAGTACACATTCCAAGTCAAGTAGTCTATGTGTTAAGTAATTAAAAACATGATAGCAACAAATCAACCAAAATGATTTGTTTATTTAAAATTTTAGATGCTAAAATGTAATAAACTTGAAAGGTTAGAAACTAATATGAAAATGGTTTTATTTTATATGTATATTAAGATAAATTTAAATAAAATAAAAATTATACTTTGTTTGTTGTTTCATCAAAAATGCCTCATACCAATGGAAATAATTGTCCTCTCTTATATATCCATGATCATTCTCTTATCTAGCCAACGTGGGACTTTATTTGAAATCACCTTACAAACCCAACAATCTTCCCCTCAAACAGAGTACTACTGAGTCTTTCCTCAAGTAGTCAATCATCCGTCTATTTTCGGACTTGAATGAGAGCTTGTTCCTATCCAAGGCTTTTGGGCACAACCTGTTAGAGCACACCCATGGACTACACCATGACCACACCTTCCGAGGCTCATCACTTATTTGCTCAGCACTTGAGGATTCACCGACACAGCAAGGCTTAGACTATGATTCTGATACCATAAAGCAACCTGATAAGACCGTATACCCAAGATTAACATCATATAACCCAATTGAGACATTGTAGTATAGTCAATGTGAGACTTTGTTTGTAATCATCTTACAAATCCAACAATCGAACACCGATGATTGGCATTGATCGACAGTGGCAAGCTATTGCCGGAGAAGAAGAAAAGATGAAGAGGGAAGGAAAAGAGAGAGTGAAAAGAGAGAAAAATGAGAAAAATACAAAAAAGTAGAAAAGTCACATAAATTATAATAATTTAAAATTCATAAGAAAATGACACTTCATTCAAAATTTGTCACGTCAGCTATGTCATATCATCATTTCGTTAGTCAACTAACAATCTATTTAATTTAATGATTATTTACAACCATTTTCTAAACCTCAAGAAGTAAAAGAGTGCGCATTTTGAAATTTAAGAGACTAAATAGACATCTAACTCAAATTTCAATGATCAAAATATATTTTGTCCTAAAATATTTTAGTCCCTTTTAAGAATTCCAAACATTTTGTTTAATATATCATTTAATAATAATAAAAATATCAATCTTTTTAACAATTATTAAACCCAAGCCAACTTCTAATTCAACACCACCTATTCAATTCGAATTACGGTTAAAAATATTAATTTCGAATTATGGTTAAAAATATTAATTTGGTCTATTTTGACTTATTTTAGTTCATATATTTTCAACCTTGATTCATTTTAGTAATATAAAAATGTTCTTTTTAATTCATGTATTTTTTAAAAGTAACTATTTTGATCCCACCATCTTATTTTTAATATCATTTTTTCTATCACAATTTTAATATGACATTACAATCAATATATTTCTTAAAATTTAATCATTACTTTGTACTAAAAAATTTCCATTATATATAAAATTTATGTTAAAATTTTGAAAAAAAATTAAATGATCACTTCTTAGAAGTACGGACATTTTTCAAAGTACATCAACTAAAATAAATTAAATTTAAAAGTAACTAAAATGAATCAAACTGAAATTTCAAGGCTCAAAATAATATTTTAACATTAAATTAAATTAATCCTTTTTTTTCTAATAATCAAATTCTCTTAACCAACTTACCCTTCGTAAAGCCAGTGTAAGTTGTACGATGCAAATTAATTACAGACCGATCGTAGTGGATATTCCCTTAAAAGAAGAGGCAGAGAGCGATGGATATTCCCCTCACGTGCTGTATTTTCCCCAACTGACTGTAAAGTACAAAATGCTCATGGGGGTAATTCTGGAAGAAAACACAACTATCTTTCATTTCTATAAATAACTCCTCGACATTTTTAGATACAGTCACAATCAGCTACAACAACTCAAAAAAAACAAAAAAAAGAGTTTATTAGATCAATAAACTATCTAATAAATTCATAAAATTCCAATTTGTGTCTAATTGTCTTTAATGAATTGGATTTTAAAAGAATTTCAATAGATTTCTGTGAAGTCTTTTAACTACACAAATTTTAAAGTTTTAGAAACTTATTAAACATCCTTTTAAAATTTTAAATATTAAATCTGTAATTTAATTTTGTTGGAGGAGAAAATACGACATACCACATGGTCAGACAGGAAATATTATCTCATGTGATCTTTCATTGATAAACTCGAATAAACAGTGGTCGACTTATTAAGCTCGACTAGAGCAGTATCAAATAGCTTAGGTAAACCACATACGACCTTTATAAGACTAGATGTCAAGAGTACTGCCCAACTATATTTGTAACAAGCTTACTCCTATAAATAGGAATTCATTTTTGTACCCATGTGTGCTTATTTGATTCCTAGTCTTGAAAGTATAGGTAAGATTACTACTAATTTAGGCGTCGCAGTATTTATTACTTTTTGTGTAGTTTTTTACTCATATACCTCTCTTTGTAAAAGCTTGCTTCATATTTCAGTTTTTTCTTTTTCTTTTTTGAAATAAGCTATTCAGTATTTGGTATAAACAGATCCTATTAATTTTTCTTAATGAAAATGTAAAACCGAGTCATAATAGAGTTTTGAACATTTTAGTTATAAAAATTTTTGTATTCAGAAAAAGCTATAAATTTTTTTAATATGTCAACATTCAAAATATAAACCATTAGTAAAAATATAAAATTTTTAATTATATTGAAAAAATGACGATTCAAATATCTCTAAAAATCGTGACTCATTAAAATCTCGCAGACGAGCTAAATATTTTTAAAGGTCGTATATTAAGCTCCAACTTTCCAAAAAAAGAAAACATTCCAACTTTTCATATTAGTTTGAATGGTAATACTAAAATCCTCGTCAAGATATTATATAGATATTATATATATATATTACCAAATATAGTTAAAATATCAATACATTCCTAATATCTAACCGATTAAACATTGTAAAAAAAAAAGATTAAAAAGTTATATTTATGCTATATTTAAATAAAATAATTGTAACGTTTTTTTCTTTTTTTGAAATCTATGTTAAATTTATGCTATGTTGAGGAATTTCTCTAAAAAAATATATATAGTTCTTTTTGGAAAAAGTTTAATGTCAGTTAAATCAATTGTCTTTAATTTAAAATATTATTACATCATTAATGGAGCATATCAGGCCAGAATTCGATGGCCATTATGAAATTCGGTATTTTTTGTAAGGTAGAACACGTGACTTATTGCTTTATAAGGGAGCTGTTAGGCAATCAGCATACACGTGGGATTCCACAAACATTATTCTTCACGTGACCAACGACAAATGGAAATTGAAAATCAACCCCAACTATTATCTTTATTACTATTTGGCCACGCTAGCTAACAGCCTAGCCTACCGGTACCGAGTAGGTCAAAAAATGGAAAAAAGAAAAAGAAAAAGAAAAAAAAAATGTCCTACCAAGTAGAAACAATGTTTTGTACCTTTTGCCCAAAGCATGTGGTTATTCGAGTTTAATTTACAGCATACAAGCAATGTAATGTTTGACCCTAATTTGTATGAAATATTTTATTAAGATTAAACATTCAAAATAATTATTAAACAACCTTAACTATGATTATATCTAAAAAGAAAAAAATATATTATATATTGGTTTAATTCCTATCTTGAAGTCAATATTAACTTAGTTTAACGGTAATTGACATAATTCTCATTTATGAGTTAAGAATCCCCAAATTCAAATACTAAATCATTAGTTTAGTAAAATACAAAGATTAAAGATATATTTTAACTTAAAAATAATAAATAAAAACGATGTGTAAAGAGTTAATATTAACTAAATATGAATAGGATGATATATAAAAGTTTTTTTTTTGAAAAATATATAAAAGAAATAATATTTACTTGTAAAAAATAAATATTGATTTTCTTTGGATAAGTTACGAAGTTTTAAGATGTTCACAACTTTATGGTTCATGTTCGAAAATCAGTGCTATGTATCTCAGTTCAAAACTTGGTTGTAGATAAGATTGAGAGAATGTTTGAGGTCAAAACATAACTGATCGGTAATTGATATGTATCTCTAATTAAGAGATTGTGAATTTATCCCACCCCAAATTTTGTGCTAACAAAATAAATAGAATGTTTGGAAATTATTTATATTTTATTTTGTTAATTTTACCGTTACCAATTTAATATTTATTTTATGATTTAAAAATTATGGTTGATATGTACTTTAAATTATTTTTCACAATAATATAAATTTAAAAGAGGGGTTTTTTCTTTTTTAAGGAAAACAACCTATCAAAAAAACAAAGTACAATGGGTCGAGGAATGTCCTTTGGAGATATCGAATTTACTAGCCTCAGAGTGATATTTTGTCTTTAAGTTTTATCCTTTTTCAGGGAAAAAAAAAGCAACAAAACCAAACAAACTAAACTAAAATAAATAGACTTTATAATAGAAAATATATAATGACCCAAAACCTAATAAGTGCAAAATTTTATAATAACATGTCTAAGCTGACTAATTTTAATTTTAGTTTTATATATGTCAGTATATATTTTCCTCCTCCTATATGAAAAAGCCTCGCCTGATCGATCTAAAATTTGCAACCTCTAAGAATATATGGATGTGAGATTAACATGTTAATTAATCAACTTAACAAGTTTAATGGTATAAAGTTTTGATAATTACCATAAGTCAATAAAATATATAATTTTGGAACTGCTTACCACTATTCTAGAAATACTTTTGAAATTGTCCAAACATATATTAAAGGAAGTATACCTTAAGAAATATATCAATTTTTTACATCATTAATAAAAGTTAAATATTATCAATTTGAGTATAGCTCAACTTGATTAAGGCATATATTGAAAATTAAAAGTACCGTGTTCAAACTACCCGTTTGTACTTAAAAAATAATAATAATAATAATAATAAAAAAAGTAAATATCAATATCAATATCAATATCGATTATAAAAAAACCCCAAATATTCTAGTATATCCACCATGGAAATGAATTTTTGTCCTGTTTAAATTGTGGCTGGATGATTTTTATGCCAACTTTTAGTTTATAGGAATATTTGAGTTGTTTGCTCTTATATCATCACATCGGTGTGATTTCTAGCCAATGAACTTTACTATTGGGAAAGTCTATTAAATTATTTTTGAAGTACTTTTTCTTTATATTAGTTGGCAGATAATCTTTGTTAAAGTAATTGTCAATATTTTCAATGCTAAAATTGCGTTTTTCATCTCTTTCTATACTTTTCCCACTTACAATAATTTTTCCTTTGTTTCTATCTTAAAAAGTCTGTAAAAGGATTTTCAGGCGGACCACCACGGGCCAAATACCTCAGATCGACCAATCGAAGTTGACCAATTCTTTTAATTATATCAAAATCAATTTTAAGTGAAACTAAACATTACAACTACTATATAAGAAATCAATGGTAATTAAATATGTTTTTCTAAAATCACTCATTTTACTATTGCTTCAAAAAAATCCCTTAATAATGTTAAAATAAGTAGAGCCAAGTTTAATATAAATCCATCATAAAACATAATTTATTTTAATAATGTACAAGTCTCATTAACTATAATGATTAATTTAAGTAAACAAGAACTTATCTTAACAATAATTGATATTTATTTATGACCAAAAAATCGTGGTTAAAAAAAAAGACTTGTTTAATTATCAAGGTGTTTGGTAGATGAATCCATACAATATCATAATTCTTAGATTCGCATTCTTATGTATTATTTTTATTAATTTAGGTGCAAATAGTAATATAAAAAATGGGCATTTTTGAAAATTGTATTTCTATAAGAAGAATTTTGATCTGCAATTTGAGTGGCTTTAGATTTTGCCACGTAATTTGATCTTCCAAAACAAAAAATATCAAACTAATTTGACATTTCACCTCTGAAATCATGTGGTTGTACGTTGTACCTAAATGCTATGCGTTGAGAAAACTTTTCGTGAAAATTGGAATATGGGCCATCTGGCAACCGGACACCGGCCAGTACCACTTTTTCCTTTTTAAAAAATCAAAAGGCACTTTGTTAGGTTAAGGAATTTTGTTTTTCTTTTAATATTTTTTATTTACCGAGCCTAATTTAGTGAGTATTATTTATTTTCAATAGAGAGATTATAAGTTTGATTTCTAACCTATGTTGTACTAAAATATATATATATATTTATTGTATTTTTAAAATATTGAAAAATATTTGTAGATAGTTGTTTAATATTTGGTCAAGTCATGAGCTTATACGTTTGGTTTGAAATTAGTTAACTATCTGGTTGTAATTTGGTCTATATAATTATAAAAATTTCAATTTACTTCGTATAGTTTGATTAAACTTCAAAAATTATTTGTTGTTACAAGTTACATATTCTATACGTGACATATAGATATATATTTTATTTATGTAGCATTGAAGTAATGTATACTAGTTACATGAGACTCCGTTAAAATTCACCATTGAAGGGAAATGAGATGAGTTTTCAAGGGGGTAAAAAGTAGTTTAGAGACTAATTTGTGATTTTTGACCAAATTAATGATTAAATTAGAACTAAACACAAAATCATAAAGTTTAAATTGAAAATTTTATGTTAAAAAAACATTTTGATCCACCTAACAAGATTTTATGTTATAAGTTATAACTATTTTTTCTTGATCCTACCACATTTTGTTGTCAATAAAACACATTGTAACTTAATTATTAAGTAGTTAGTCATCATGTGAAACTATTTTAGACTAATGAACCAACCCAATAATTTAAAAATAATAAATCAGTTATGTCATGTAGAGATGAAGTATCGAACTCATAATCTCATGGTTGAAGCTATATATGTCAATTACCTATCTCATAGTTGAAGGTATATATGTCAATTACCGCTGAACTATAACCATTAGAATCCAACTCATAACTTAAATGAAAATGCATAGATAAAAAATAACTTCTAACCAAAAATTTAAAATCACAAAACCACTCCCATTTATTTCAAGAGAAGTTCTTACAATATACTCTCTTGAAAACGAATTTATTATTATTACTTTTAACTTACAGAGTTGCGTGTACTGTACAGTACTGATTTAAAAATATGCATTATATGATTACAATACAACCTCAATTCTTTAAACAAACCATTTATTTACAATTTTCAATTCTGAAAACAACGATAAAAAACGTTTTTCAAGAAAAATTTTCTCCAAAGTGCTAATAAATTTATTGTTTTTTTATTAGCTATTTTTCCATGGTGGGCCCCAATGTGGGCACTATTTCAATCTCTCTCTCTTCCCTAAAATGCTTCGCCGTCGCAGATCATCGAAGAAAAGCTGCTCTGATTTCTGTGAGAGAGAGAGAGAGAGAAAATCTGGCGCCGGAGCTCTGAGTATGGCGGCGTAGGCGAAGCAAGGGGCACGCCCTGGCAGCGCAGGATAGCCTCGACTACTGCAAGTGACTGATGCTTGGAGTACTTTGTGCTCGTCCTAAGCCTTGGATCCTCGTCTCGCTATCGAACTTTGTTCACGGCTCGGCCGCTCACCATCACCACCACCATCAAAGCCGGCTACTCGTTCAGAGTCCAATCCAATTCGATCGGCGACAGCGCCACCATTCCAGCGCCTGCAAGCTCGCGGGCGGCGGTGCTGCTTCGATATGGCACGCTATATTGCCCTCCGGTGCCGGGAGCAGTAGCGATCTCCGGCGTCCGGCGATTCACTGCCATGAGCGCAAGGGGGAGGGCTCTTGGAACGTGGCGTGGGACGCGCGCCCGGCCCGCTGGCTTCACCGTCCTGATTCAGCCTGGCTGCTGTTTGGCGTCTGCGCCTGTATTGCGCCGCTCGATTGGGTGGACGCAAATCATGAGGCTATCTCGGTAGATCAGAAGAAGGAAGGGTGTGAATCGAGCGACCCTGGCTTCAATCAAGACGACGAAGGCTCCGCGGATTACAGGGTCACAGGTAATGTGGGAAATCTGTCAATTCGTTCCATCGAACTTTTCGCTGCTCGCTTATAATTATTCTTTTTGATTTGTTGACAATTACCGAAGGAAGTTATTGGCCAGATTAATTTCCAATATTCTGCCTAATTTAGTGTTACCATGTGATGGAAATGGAATAGTCTCAGTTATCTATGTTTTATGTTTCATTGCTTCGATGAGGTGGATAGAAATGACAGTAATAAACTCTATCAATTCCATGCTTGATTGGCTATTGCTATCGATTAATCCGTTGGTCGTTGACATGAACTGCTACTGCCACAGGCGTGCTAGCGGATGGTCGTTGCCTGTTTAGGGCAATCGCTCATGGAGCTTGCTTGAGAAGTGGGGAAGAAGCTCCCGATGATGATCGTCAGAGAGAACTCGCTGATGAATTAAGGGCTAAGGTAAGGCTCGAATTCATGTATCATCGTTCCTGTGTTGTTTGTATTTGAGTTTCCATGTCGAAAAAACATGCGTAATATTCAAAATTGTCGAGTGTTCTTCATTAGGTTGATTAATTCTTGACAGGTCGTGGATGAGCTATTAAAGAGGCGGAAGGAAACAGAGTGGTAAGCTCTTCTGATGTTTATGACACGAATTGGGCATATTTGGTTGGGTTCAAAATGGCTGGTTGTAATGATTAGAAATGCATGTAGGTATATTGAAGGAGACTTTGATGCGTATGTAAAGAGAATTCAGCAACCTTTCGTGTGGGGTGGAGAACCTGAATTGCTCATGGCATCTCATGTCCTGAAGTGAGTTTTTATTTGTGTCTGGTTGCTGCCACAATTTTGGCTCTTCTAACTCTACATTGATAAATTTTCTTCTATACATTGCATTTGCAGATTGAGTTATGACATTTTTATATGGTTGGTTCATGTTTGAAAATTTTGCTATGCATTCAAAATTTGCTACTTTCCAAACTGGTAACTCAAACACTTTGTTCTGCTGATAACCTGATATAAATACTTTGCACTACTTTGATGTATTTTGTGTGTTTTTATGTGGAGTAAACAGCTTTTTTCGCTTTTTTATTTTATTTTTCTTTTAGCTTTCATGTGTGAATAGATAAAGTATGTAAGAGTATGTAGTATAGAAAGTGAGTTTTATGAAAATCAGGTTTATATGTAACTTGAATTTGTATAGCACGAATTGGAATTAGGGTAACGATAATGTAGGATAAACAAACCACTATCAAACATAGGCTTTACGTCTTAACCTTGGGTTACACAAATTTGACTTGTGAGTCAAATCCTCCTAAGGGTGAGATTGATACAGCTTTGAGAGAACTTCTAAAAGTACTTAAAGGTTGGCTTGACATTACTTTTAGAATAGTGGAGGATGCTTTTAGCTAATTATCTAAAATGCTTTTAAAGTTTTAAGAAACAGACAGAGCACGAGCACCTAATTAGTGCTTTGGAAAGTATTGTTATAAAAAACACTTGATAATTAGTGGTTTCCAAAAAGTAGTTTCAGAAAAATAGTTTCACTTAAAAGCACTACTCTCAAAAGTCAGCCCGAACTCACTCATATTATTGTTATTCTTAGCTATGTAACCATACCTCACTTAACTGCCATTTTTTTTAATATTTCCAAGAACACTTTTAGCTATATGACCAAACATTATAAAAGATATGAAAGTGCTTTTATTCATGTAAAATGACTTTATGTTGTTCCAAGCGTCATACTAAACTCACCTCAAGACATCTCTCCGCCCCAGTAGATGGTCCTAAACTCTCAGATCCCAACATCTATATTACGTTCATGGGAGCTTATTGTCAACAAAGCTGTATTTCATGCATTAACCAGGCATTCTCTGTCTTATGTGTGACACAACACAAATGAAAATAATTGTAATTGGACCTTGTATTTGAGTTCCATGTTCAAGATTGTTTAATTACTGAACTTTCTTCACCTTTTTGCACGCTTTGCATCTCCCAGGACTCCAATATCAGTATTCATGAGAGAGAGAGGCTCAGATGGTCTGATAAACATAGCCAAGTACGGTCAAGAGTATCAGAAGGGTGAGGAAAGCCCCATCAACGTGTTATTTCATGGGTATGGTCACTATGACATTCTGGAGACTCCGTCCGACAAAAGTTCACCCAAACTAAGCATGTAGAAATTGAAAACTGCTTGCAATCTGGGATTAGACAGACAATTCATTCACATTAGGAGTAGACTGCTTTCTCCAAAATTTGAATAAACTGCCTTACTTTCAATAATTGGCACCAGAAACCTCAGTTCAAGCAATTGGCTGGTAAAGTTTTGTAGGTAATCGTTTTCTTGTTACGCTTATTATATTCTAAATTTGGTGTAGACATCATCTTTGTAATCCCATTCTGGGTGTTCTGGTGCATTATTTTTCCTGAGTTCCATTGATGATTTTCTTGAAAATATAATGGAAAGGTGGATTTCTGCCATTTTGGGAGGACTAGTTGCAATGTATTATGTTTTATCATTGTTCATACTGATGAAAATGTGTCCATCACAGCGTTATAGCAAATCTTGGAGATCCACAATGATATTTGATCACTGATCAGTGAACACAAAAAATGCTCGTCGGGAACAAGTCGATTTTGAATAGATCAGGTTAGCCAATATCTCTTTCGAAACTGAGTTTGATATCTAGGAAATCACGGAATTACTGTTGGGTATTCGAGAACCACGAACAAAGTTAGCTTTGGTTTGCTGTGTCAAACCATCAACAAACCAAACCCAATTTGCTCCTTTCATTGATAAAGCAATAAGCACTATTTCTGTGGTGTATTATATTTCACCCCTGTTAATGGCTGTGTAGATGATTCTATATGCATGACACTGGCAGTGTAATTTAAATCTGTTTTCAAGCCAACAGAGAATGGAACATAATGTTCACTTCAGGGTTTGCTTGGGAATTCTTTTTAAAATCAGTTTTTTGTTCTCTTATAACAAAGATTTAGTGAAATAATGTCAGGTTTTTTTTATTTTTTAAATATTATTTTGGTTCTTATACTTTCAACTTTGGTGCGTGTTGGTTTCTATACTTACAAAATGCTTTTTTTTTTTAAACTACAGAAGGTTTATTTTGATCCTTAGACTTCAACTTTGGTTCATTTTTAGTTCATCTACTTCTAACATGTTCGTTTTGGTTCCAGTACCTCTAAAAAGTGATCATTTAGATCTTTTGATCACAACTTTTAC
Organism: Momordica charantia; assembly: GCF_001995035.1. The sequence continues at coordinate 3,031,385 of NW_019104500.1, read as the reverse complement.
ATGACGCTTTTCTTATAAAATTTTTGAAATGTAGCCATAAAGTTATATTAAAGAGTTTCTATTGGGTATAAAATTCATGCTAAATTTTTGTAAATATGGATCGAAATGATCACTTTTCACAGTATATGGATTTGATTTAATTAATTTGAAAGTACAAGGTTCAAAGTTTTCCAAAATAATACTTAATCCTGGTTAGTTTTGAAGTTCTCCAATCAACTGTTTCTTAGCATTTTTCATGGATGACTAATCTCTAAAAACACATGGAGTTCCACTTTTCTTTTCCATCGAAAATCACAAGAAAAAAAAAAGAAAGAGGCGATTTTGATGTCTACGATGGAAGTGGAATTTCTAAAAATTTTGGACTTCGGATTTAAATCTTAATTTTTCCTTTTCAATTTAGACATCATTTATGTGTTCATTTAGATTAAATTTGCTTCTCTTCCTTACTTTACGTCTTAAAACTTCTTTGTAAATAGAAACTGAAACGACACGAAAAAAAGTGAAGATGCCTCCAAAAGCGACCCATTAGTGAATGGACTAATAATTAAAATTAAAAGCCTATCATATGATAGGATACCTATTTCTTTGTTATTTTAGCATCTCTACCTAAAATTTTAAAATCTAATTCTTGAAGCAAGAAAGTTATATATATATATAGATAATTTACAATTTAGAGAGGTTACTAATATTTTAACAAATTTAGTTTTTCTTCAGATTAGAAACATTAGACTTAAGATGAGTTTGACATTTTTTTTTTCTTAAATCACTCTCTGTAAAATAGTTTAAACTTAAATATTTATATTTGGTTATATTTGGGATGTTTGTTTGGTTTCACTACATCTAAAAGTGATTATACTATTGTCAAAATACTATAAAATAATTTTAATGAGATTTCTAATCTATTATTTTAGAATACAAACATCTAATTTATTATTTTAGTATCAACAAATTTTTCTTCTCTTCAAATTTCAACTAATTCACCTTTAGATTTCCAAACTAAGTAAACATGAACATAATTCAATTTATTGAGACATTTATTATCCATCAAAATATTTAAGTTTGCTAATATTGTACTCAACAAAAGAAAAGAAAAATTGGCAAACCAAATACGACACAAACCGTAAGTTTTTCTCCTCTTCAAGTTTCAACAAATTGACCTTTGAAAGTGCAGTTATTGCGCTTAGTCCAAAATTGCCTTCAATTGCCCTCCAACTTGCGCTCTACCCCGGGCCCACTAACTTTGATAATATGTGTAAAGAAGAAGTACTTTTTAATCTTTCCTAATCAGCCATAACCTTTTCACACATCTTTCATGGAATCTGCCAAAAATCTCCCCTCTTATTTTAACTAAAATTCACCTATTTATCTCCACAGTTTTAAATTTTCATTTCATTTTATGTTGATGTGTCGCGTGAAGATTAAAACCTCTCCGAACCAAACTAATTAAATCAAATTCAAATTATTTTTTTCGTGTAATATATATATTCACCATGAAGAGTATATCAACAAAATTATAAAATTATATTAATAAAATATTAATATTTTGATGTTTTAATAATTCAAAAGTAAGGGTGTATTTGTAACTTTGCAGTGATAATGCTGTAATAATATAATACTATTTAATTACATCGTGGCCTTGTCGAAGATGATGGGCGTCGTCTCGTTCGGTTGGGCTACTGTCTTATCCTAGTTGTCTTCAGAGAGAGAGATGGGAACTGAGGCGCCAACCTCCGGCGGCGACGTAGCTGCGAGAGAGAAAGAGAACGGCGGCGGCGCTCACGTTCTGTCGCCGGCGGAGCTCGACGCCGGAGCTCTGTTTGTGCTTAAATCCAGAGGTTAGTGATGACGTGTGTTTGTTTCTTCGGTTATACAGTACGGGTGCAGATCATATGAATTGTATTATTTACGATTCAAATCTCTCTTTTTTCTCCGTTCGCCGGTTCATTAATCATTATATTTTATTTTCAATGAGGCGGCGGGAAATTGTTTACGGCGGCTTTTCGTTCATTTTACTTCGCCATCTTTTTTTCTGGTGATCGGAAAATCGGCCTGTAATATATAATTTTTTTTTTCTGAATTGAGTGGATATTTCAAATAACAACCTTGAATTAAATAAATCTCAACTTTTACAAAATATTTTAAAACAAAAGGGAATAATTGGTTCTAAGAATCATTAGCAAACATCCATTAATTTTTACGCTGGCCTTTTTCTTTGTCTTCACAAAGTCGGTGTTGGCCTTGATGATTTCGGGATCCTACTTCTGGTTCTAACGTGGAGAGTTCTCTGCCTTTAAAAGAAAATAATTATTTTATTGATAAAAGAACAATTAAATATCAATAAAATAGATGTTTAACGATAATTATTAGTGTATAAATAAAAGTTGATAAATATATTGAATTAATTAGAGTCTTCTAGTTTGTGTGAAGAACGCAGTTTCAAATTTCAATCCTCATCCCCAAACTTAATAAGAAGAATTTTTTTTTTTTGTTATTATTATTATTTTTTTAATATCTTTTAAGTGTTTGAACCTAGCACATGAACACTTAGACTAATCTTATCAAAGCATTTGATTGTTTAAAAACTGTGAGACAAATGTCATCTTAGCATAGCAATATGTCGAGAAACTTAAGAAAAAAATAGGAAAATAAATAATTCGAAGCGCTTCAAGATAATTTTATTTTCTTGTTCAAGGTTTCACGAACAATCCAAGTAGTACAAATTATTAACTTGTGAGTGTAACACTCTAATCACAGAACTGAACACCAATACTTGAATAATTGTACAAAAGGAGAATTTTGAGAGGATTTTTTTTTTCTGTGTCTATATATATATATAGATTATTTGTGACTAGTTATATATAAAGTTATGATATTAAAGATAATTCTAACGTTGATTAGTTAAGACATATATTATAGATGAAAAAGACTGTTCCTTACGAATTAAAAAAAATAATCTCAAAGGCACTAAAAAATTTGTTGTTCGATTTATTATTCATTTTGTTGTTGATTGTGTCTTGGTGATGCATGTGATATATAGGATCATGGGTACATTGTGGGTATCACTTGACAACATCGATAGTGGCTCCGGCGCTGCTGAGCCTTCCGTTTGCGCTGAGGGCGTTGGGTTGGGTGGGCGGAATTATAAGTCTTATTTTTGGCGCTTTCGTAACTTTCTATTCCTACAATCTTCTGTCTCTCGTTTTGGAGCACCACGCCATGCTTGGTCGCCGTCTACTTAGGTTTCGAGACATGGCTACTCATATTCTTGGTAGCCTATTTCTTCTACTCCTATTTTATTAATTATTAATAAATAAATAAATAAATAAATAAATATATATATATATATATTGTTGTGTGATGGCAGGTCCCAGATGGGGAAAATACTTTGTTGGCCCAATTCAATTTGGAGTATGCTATGGTGCTGTTGTTTCTGGAATTCTTCTCGGTGGCCAAAACCTCAAAGTGAGTTTCTTTCTTCGATATTCTTTTTAGTGCAACTAGTGCAGTGGAAATTTGAACTTACGATATTTTAATTAAAAATAAATACTCAATCAGTTTAAGCTAGGTTCAAATTAGCTTATTTCTTTAGTATTATTAAATACTACTCCAATGGCAAAAAATCTTCAGATGCTTAGGGTTCATGTTTTAGGGTGTGTTGTGAGTGGTTTTGAAAAATGAGATTTAAGAATAATTGATTTTTCAAAATCATCATCGATACCTTTGATATTTTTTAATTTGTCAAACATGATTGATTTTGCCACCAAACACACCCTTGATCAATTTTAATCTCTTTACTTTTTGGCTATGGTCATCTACTTTCAATTTTTCTTCCTCCTTCTAGTCATTGTACTCTCAAAATATCTATTTTGATCCCGTAGTTTTGAAAATGGATCAAATTGGTTTTTAAAATTTTATACATACTAAACTCTTTAACATAAATTTATGGTTACATTTCAACAAATTAAAAATAAAAATAAATGGACCATAGTTTTTTTAAAAAATATATGAATCAAAATAGATATTTTTATATCGTTAAGAAACTCCGCCAGTCAGTTTTCTGTTCTTTTCCCTGTTTTGGCAGTACATGTATTTGCTCTCAAATTCAAATGGGACAATGAAACTCCACCAATTCATCATCATATTTGGGGTCTTAATCCTGATTTTGGCTCAAGTTCCATCTTTCCACTCTCTAAGGCACATCAACCTTCTATCTCTCGTTCTCGCTCTCGCTTATAGCGCCTGTGTCACAGCTGCTTCTTTACACGTTGGTAAGAACAAAATAATAATAATAATAATAATAAAACTATGAACTTTTGCTCTCTTTTTCTTCTTCTTTGATCGTGTTGTGAAAATTACGTTTATAGACTTCAAATCACAGGTTATTCCAAGAATGCACCTCCAAGAAACTACTCTCTTAAAGGGTCGGATATAAGCCAGTTATTTAGTGCCTTCAATGGCATTTCAATTATTGCGACTACCTACGCTTGTGGAATTGTTCCTGAAATACAGGTACAAAAATGTAAATTCACTTGTCAATATGTTGCATTCCTTGGATTTTAACCATTTATTTGGAAAAATTTTAAGCAAATGACCCAAATAACTAAACTCAACCCAAATATTGGTATAAATTTTATTCCCTGACTCTAAACTTTCAAAATATTCATTTGTGTGTTGAAATTTTAAGTTTGTTACATATTCGGAGCATTGACCCTTAACTTTTAAAAAGAAAATAACCATTCTGATCCTTGTTATATCATTTTGTTACCTAATATGATATATGTTTGTCCAGAGTTTGTTCCAACCCTTTTTTAGTATGCATGTGGGAATGAATATTCAACTTCATGACTTTTGAATGGAATTAAAAAAAAAAACTATGCTCAACATATCTCCACATATGTGGCTTGAACACATGCTGTGAAGCTACGTCATGATCTGTTGAAAACAAAACATAAAAGATATTGATCAAAATACAGTTATTAGAACTCCACAAATTTAGAATCCGAAAAATTGTGTTTGTTGAGGGATGTTGAAGAGAGAGGTTTTGAACTTTGCAGGCAACAATCGCAGCTCCAGTGAAAGGTAAGATGTTCAAAGGGCTGTGCCTGTGTTACACAGTGATAGCCGTCACTTTTTTCAGTGTAGCAATCTCTGGATATTGGGCCTTTGGAAATGAGGCCATGGGAACTGTTCTTTCAAACTTCATGGGATTGGGCGCCAATAAGCCTCTGCTTCCCTCTTGGTTTCTCACCATCACCAATGCCTTCTGCCTCTTGCAAGTCTCCGCTGTCACCGGCGTAAGATCCGCTATCTCCCAAGTGTACCAATTTTAAGACGTATTTATACGTGTTTTTATCTTAGACGGTTTACGTTCATAGAAACTCTAAGTTAAGTGTGATCTCAAGAAATAAGAAAGCATGTAAGCATGTTAAGGTGTTTTGTACTGTGAATTTAGACAAACAAAATTGACGACGAGGACTTTAGAAATTCTTTATTTATTTATTTTGAAGCATGGACTAAAGAGGTGTGTTATTTATTTTTGTGTAGGTTTACTTGCAACCAACGAACGAAGCATTCGAGAAGAAATTTGCCGATCCAAACAAAAGCCAATTTTCAATCCGCAACGTCGTGCCGAGGTTGATAACGCGGTCGCTGTCGGTGGTGATTGCGACGATTTTTGCAGCGATGGTACCTTTCTTTGGGGATCTAATGGCACTAATTGGAGCATTTGGTTTCATTCCTCTCGACTTCATCATGCCTATGATTTTCTACAATGTGACTTTCAAGCCTTCAAAGGGTGGCCTTGTGTTCTGGCTAAACACTTTGATTGTTGCAGTTTCTTCGGTGCTGGCAGCAATGGGAGGTATCGCTTCCATCCGACAAATCATTTTGGATGCCAAAACTTATCGTTTATTTGCTAATATGTGAACTAAATATTGATAGTGGCTGCTTTTTTTTTTACCCGAAGATAGCTATTGTCAGACAGAGGATCTGAATCAGAATGAATCTGGATCATTGGAATGGTAATAGATATTTTATTCACTTAGTTATGTCAGTTGATTATTAGAGAAAATGAGATATTGGAAATGGTTTTCAAAAGTTAATCAAAATGGAAATCGATAGGAAATTGGAATTAGTATGGAAAGAGAACCCTATTTTTTAAGCAAATATTTGTAAAAGGTGGTAGGTGGGATCATGGTATTAAATATTCGTCAACACATCAACATTTCTATATAACATTTCTATATATTCATGAGTTCAACATGACAGGAGGGATAAATCAATATTTCCATCATATTACAATAAAGATTAACAAATTATAAAAAATATCAACAAAAAGTTACTAATATATACTGTCATAATTAAATGAGATCTAACTAAGCGACAATATGTCCAAATTGGGTCGAGGGAGAAGAGGACTTAGGTATACAAACCAAGCAGTGAGGTCAAAGTCCGTACGTAGAGGTCGAGCAGCTCAGGCTAAGGCCGCCTTGGGGTCGGCGTCGGTCAGTAGGCCCAGAACTTCGACAAGGCCTCTCCAACTATTATGCTTGGCTCGATATGACTAAACCTATCTTGTCTTGGTGAGACCCTAAAACAAGCAAACAACTCCTCGACCTTGGGCCCACAACAAGGTGCACAGTCCCATAAGAGCACCCGGATTCAACTTCTATTAGACTAAACCATAATCCTAGTTTTCATACTCAGCTATATCCGATACTAACTTAGGTATCAGAGCCTGTGTAGCTAGCAGGATCCACATCAGTGTTCAGTGCGCTATTGGTTTTTGCAGGATTCATGCTCGTTTCTGTTTCATCATTTGGTGCGAATTTGGCGGGATTTGAAGGAGCTTAAATTTGACATCAAATGTATACATATACATATTAATCATTTTTAATTTGTTTAGAAATAAGAAATGTTAATTTGGTAATTTAAATACTTTTCACGATTTTTTAATTTCTAGTTGATAAAATATCTATCAACATCGACATTTCATAGATATTTCAATGAAATTGAGATCTCGATCATGTTTTCATCGACATCAACATTTAAAATGATAACTGCTACTGTATTTTGTTATATAGAATATTCTTTGTAAAGTTAGTTAACAATTATCTAATAATTTTATATAGGTTGGTAATTGAATCTAAATTTGAAAAATTATTCAATGATTATTTAGCAATATAGTTGTAAATTAGCCATAATTACCAATTAAATATTTAGTTTAATGTTAACAAACAAACATTAATTAATATTTTTATTATAAATTTTGTATAATTATTATTTTACAACGTTATATAATTTATAATATATTGTATCTTACCTGTTCTAATTTTAACAAAAATAAAATTAATTTAAAACATAAAATAATATAATTATCAAAGTTTTATATTTTTGAAATTGCAAATTCTTAATCTAAAAATACGGAAAACTTGTTTTCATAATTTCCGAATTACAGAATCTGAAATTTAAAAAACAAATCTAACACATATTCACCGAATCAGATTGATTCAATAAATTTGAAAAGATGAAATAGAATCTGAAGGCCCCTAAAAAGTAATTTGTGAAAACCCTGGTTAAAAAACGACCGACCTGTAAAATCCCTCGCAGAAGACTTGCGCGCAATTCAAATCTTGGAGACGGAGAGTGAAAAGGGCGCGAATCGTTGCTCCGGCGACCGGAAACTGGCTCCCTACAACTCAAATGAGTCAACTCGCTGGTCCGAGAACGGAATCGATTCACCACCGCCTTTGCGACTTCGCTAAGACCGCCCTTATCAAGATCTTCGCGCACCCCTACGTCACGGTCAGTCGTTAAACTCGATCGTCAATTCCCCCGCCGCCGCTCGCCACCGGCCGGCGTTTGTGCATATGATTTAGGTGTAAAGGAGTGTATGCAAGATGTAATCAGGTTTTTTATTTATTTATGAAGGTATGTGATTTATATTGCGCGCGAGGAGCGGATGCGGAGAAGTGGGACGAAGCTCAAATCAGTCACTACATTGGACTTGGTATCTAGGTTTTCTGAGACCTTAGTTTTTTCCGTTTGTTTCGCTGAAAGAAGTTGCGTCGAGTTGTTTTACTGTATATTTTGTTTTGTGTTTTCCTTTTGATGGAATTGTTGATGCTCTTTAGATGGATCCACTTCTGGAATCAGCCAAATGCGAGAGGCATGGGAGAGCCAGAGGAAGGCTTACGCTGCTGAATTCTTTGAGGTTGATCCTTGCGTGGTGGGTTTTTCCCTGCTAATTCTTCAGTTTTTCGTTTCAATTATTGTTTTATTCACAGAATCACCAAAATACATTATCAAATCTAAGAAACATCAATATAGTGAGAAAATTATAACTGAGCTCAGTTTTCATGAAACTACATAGTTATACGTAGCTTGGAAGTACTGTTATACGTAACCATGAAATTAAAGTGAGGATGAATGGATGGATCGATCACTGCTTCCTTACTCTACTAGTTCTGGATTCAAATGATGTTTCTGACTTTTTAAACTAAACATGGTGAAATCAATATGTGGACTACAGTTATGTTTAATTTCTCATCTTATGGTGATTATTCTATACAAAATTTAGATCATGTGAAATAAACGAACTGTCCATTAAGTTTTTTGGTCACAAATTGACTTAATAGTTGGGAGGAAATCTGTCTTGTGACCAAGTGAAATATTGTTATTTTAAAAGACTTTATTTTATTTTATTTATGGCTACTTCTTGAAAAAGAGGTTCCTCAGGCGCTCCATCATAGTGACCATGATTGACAGTACAATGAGTAGATTTTTTAAGATAGATACTGGAGACATTTGAAATTCATCCCATGTAGTCTAGTTTTTATTTCTAATATTTCCTTATACTTGGAAAATAAGAAAAGGGAGGAAAATTAAGTCGGTGGAAGATTGGAGATGGGATGCTCCTTTTGATATATCTTCACTTCTTTGTTCTGCTTAACCACCCCTAGTTATGCATTTACCTCGAACATTTCTTATAGCCATGGCAGTCTAGGATCTGCCTTTGTTTCTACTCATTCCTCTTGCAGCATTTTATGCAACTCCATTATAGTGATATGGAATGTTATTTTTGCTCACTATGAACCAAATTGGGCTGCTTTTATTTGATTAATTGTTATCATGAACTGTTCTCCAAAATCTCTTCATATATTTGATAAATTGAAAAAGAACACTTCCGTAATCAGCATGTTGGTTTGTTAAAATGGGCGAAAAGAGGAGTTTGACTATTCTATAAATGCGGCTTCAAAATTTGAGCATCATTAGCTCTACTTTCATTATTGCTCTTGCTTATAGGAATAAACAGGGCAAAAAACAATCAGATAATACTTCATTGGCTCGAGGGCACTCGTTGCACTATGTATCTGAGTATTTTCTGAATTGAGGTTTTCTTGTGTTGCTTGGATGGGGTAGGCCTACTAGTGAAAAGCATATTCGTTTTGAGAGAGAGAGATTTTGCAAAGAAAAAATTAGATCCTTCTTTCAAAAATGATATATATATATATATATACATGCAAATCTTTCTTTTTGCTTGTCTATTATCACTTCTTACCAAACTTCGGAAACAAAGAATTTGAGTAGAATGCACTTCATACGCATGCATAGCAATCTGGAACTTCTTTATAGCTAACTAGTCAGGCCTTTAAACCAATGTCATCCTGATCAAATGCTAATTCATTTTTTACTTCTATTTCACAGATTTGATTTCTAATGCAAATGTTAAACTTATTATATTGAACCCAGTTGAAATGCAACTATATTCTGTTTTGACAGGAAAATATTGAAACCCAGTTGAAAGACAAAACTGAGACAGCTGATCTAGTCTGCTGCTTGCAGCATCTGCAGGTACTTCATGTGGAATTTTTTTCCCTTGTCTTTTCTTGTTTTGTATATTGATTGTAGGGGAGAGACCAGAGAGTTGATATTGTCTTCCATATTTTAGATGATGTATGCTTCTTAATATGAAATAACTTCTTGCAGATGTGTTTTGAAACTGAGGAGAGAGCAAGTAGACTTTTACATAATGTATCAGCATTGCTGAAACCTGGGGGTTATTTTTTTGGTATTACTCCTGACTCGTCTACAATATGGTATGAATTAATAATATTGAATCCAATTGTTTTTGAAGTTTGTTGTTATTTTTATATTTTAATCTACAATTTTTGATCTGATGTTTTATTCATATTCAATAACATCTCTTCTTTCGGCCACCATTCCTTTTCTACCGTTGCAAATTTCAGATGTACAGTATGAACCTTTTATATTGTTAGTAGATATCATATAAATTACCAGCCTTTCAAAATTTAAGAAGTATCGTGAAGTTGTTAAAATAGAAGTACATAATTCTTTGCTATAATCTAAAGTAATACTTGTAGATCTTCAATTCTTCATGGCACCTCCTCCACCAAAGTTCAGTTGGGAGTAGCTCCGAAAAAGCAAGGCCTACCTAAAAATTTACACACTATGAAATGTGATTGTGACCAATGTGCTATATCCTTCGGCTTCTAAGCCTGTGCTCTGTCTAAATGTTCATCATTTTATAAGATATTGTTTAGATCTTGGCTCTTCTGTTCTTGAATTTAGGTTTTCTTTTTTGTCAATACTATTGGTGTAATATTCTACACCGCATTATTGCTATGAGAAAGAAAGGAAAAATAAGTTCTAAAATATTTAGATTGTTTTACTCTTGAAGGGCAAAGTATCAGAAGAATGTTGAAGCATACCACAATAGGAGTACTAGCATGAAGCCTAATATTGTACCCAATTGCATTAGATCGGAAAGCTACATGATTACCTTTGAAGTCGAGGAAGAAAAGTATGCATGATTTGATAACTTGAGAATATTTCTTAATCTTTGGATTGTTTTGATGAATTTTCTTTTCCTTTCAATCTATGGTAACTGATGATATCGAGTGTTTCAGGTTCCCATTGTTTGGGAAGAAATATCAGCTGAAATTTGCATATGATCCCTCTGCTGAGACTCATTGTTTAGTCCATTTTCCGAGCTTCATCAGGTCTAATTCTTTTTACCCATCACAAACCACATCATTGTTTCAGTTCTTAGACATATCCTTCTTATATCCATGTTCTTAGACATATCCTTCTTATATCCATAAACTAACTGCATTTGTGTTACAAAACCAGAATTCCTTCACATACATGAACATATATTCTTTTTCTTTATGTTTCTACTATCTTATAAATATTGATTGATAATTTACTAAATGGTAGCGATGTCTCACTCAGGTTGGCTAGAGAAGCGGGTCTTGAGTATGTCGAGATTCAGAACTTAACTGAATTCTATGACGACAACAGGTTTTTGCAGTCTCTAATTGATGAAATGCTCATCAATGTTTAAAACTATCAACTTGTGTTCTTTTGCGAGTCTGATTGTTTGCCCTCCTTATTTTGACTGCCGCAAACAGAGCACAATTTGCAGGAATGCTCATGAGTTGTGGTCCAAACCTTGTGGATCCCAGGGGGAGACTTCTTCCTCGATCATATGATGTACTAGGTGATGAATTCATTTTTTCTTTTTCTTTTTTTCTTCCCAACTTCATTATCATTTTAGCAATAGCACATTACCAATATGTTTTTATGGCACTTTTTTTCTTTTTTTTTTCAAAATAGGTCTGTACACAACATTCATATTTCAGAAGCCAGATCCAGACATTACTCCACCAATCATGTCCCCCTTATTGCCAGAAACTAGTTATGATCTCGAAGAGGCAAGCTTCTATTTTTGGAATGGTTTTTAGTTTCTTTTAAGCCATTTTAAAAGCAAACAACTGTGATATATACATTTGGAACTTGAGAGTTTTTACTTGATGGTTCATTCATTAAATTTACTGTTTTCCCAGTAAGCCTTTAATTTATCTGGTTTTGCTGTTTGGCTTTGTAGAGAGAGTGGCAGGGGAGTGGGTGGCGAGATGAAGAAAGAAGTGTACAGGCAGAGCATGTTTCCGGTCCGATTCCTGTTGCGATTCCGGTTCACGTTCCGGTTCCAGTCCCTGTCTCCGTTCCCGTTCCTGTTCCTGTTGTTCCCGGCCCCGGGTTGGGTAAGATTAGTGAACAGAAGGGGATTTTGGGACCTGGCCCTGCAGACTTACGTTTCCCGGAGGCTCTTTAGCTGCCCTGATGGACCTACTTAGACCAAATGGATCGTAGTTGATAATTAATTTATATTTATTAGGCTTAGTTTGATCATGTGCGAAGTAGGAAAGGTTTACATTGGAGAAGAGAGAATTTATGTATTTCACTTTTCCTACTTAATTTTTCAGCTAAGATGGTAACTGATTTATGTTAAGAAATAAATTGTTGGGCTTAATTTCGTCATTTGCGAATTACGATTTATATATATATATATATATTTTTTGTTTTCTTCGAGCACCGAGTTCGAAAGATTTACATTTAAAGAAAAGTTAAAAAACTGGAAGGGGAGAGTGCATTTATTATAATTTTATCTTATATGGCAGATTATTAAATCGTAAGGTTACTCCATTATTAATTTATTGTATCTATCATAATTAATTTGTATATAGACCTCTGATTTCTGCCAAAGAAAAATTAAAAAAAATAGAAAATGGAAAATCTCTTTTAAAAAAAAAGATGGTGGTTATTTATTCCACGATTAACTTTGTATCGACAATAATTAATTTTGCATGTAGACTTCTGATTTCTAATTTTCTACCAAAAAGGAAGAAAAAAAAAAAGAAAAGAAAAGAAAAAATCTCCTTTTAAAAACCAATCTCACGCCCAGTGGGACTCGAACCCACAATCGCCTGATTAGAAGTCAGACGCCTTATCCATTAGGCCATGGGCGCTTGTTTGTTTAAATTTTATAAACTTATTTATTTATATAATTAATTAACTTCTAGATATCATAAATTTTGAGCATTAAGCCAAGGCGCAACGAAAATCTTCTACGATCAGAAATTCAATAATTCACAACAATTTGGAATCATGTCCTGCGTTTTTTGTTTGCAAGGATATCCATCGGAATAAAAGTTTCCTTCTAAATTGGAAAGGAATAATTCCATCCTTTCTAAGAAAATTTCTTCTCAATCTTCTTATTATGCCTAAAGCCTAAAGCGGACAATTCGTGGAAATACTTGTGAGTCTGAGAGTATGTCTTTCACAGTATTTGAACCGTACGTTAATTTTGGTTAGCGAATTGAAGCATCGTATTGGCGGGAAAAAGAAGCAATGAGATCGATAAAGAGAAGAGGCGAAAAGGAAGAAGAGAGTGGCAGTGAAATGTTGTGCACAAATTTCAGAATTAAGCCAAGGCGCAACGAAAATCTTCTCCGATCAGCGGCATTGGCCGGAGTTTGAGCAGAAGAGAAACAGAACAATGTACGGGCCTGATAGAAACCCTAATAATTTGGCGCCGGAGAATAAAACGGCGGCGAAATTAGGCGATCAGGTGGAAGGAATTAGTGGAAGTGAGAAACCTAACGTGGTCAGAGTTCCGAGAGTAAAAGTGGTTGCTCCTCCGCCGTTGACGGCTGAGCCCAAGGTGCCTTCCAAGTTTTCGCATCCGGCAATCCGGTGGCCGGTAACGTTCTTTCCCCCCATTTCTCTCATGCTCTGTTTCCTTCTCTTGAAATTCAAATTTTGTGTGTTGTGCACTGAATGAAAATTAACTCTCAGTTTTACGTCTCCCCATTTTTTATTTCGTTTTTCTAATTGTTAAATAACAAATTTTCATCTTCTGAGTTGGGCAAAGTCTTGATTTGGTTCCTATATTTTGAATTTTTTAATTTACTCCTGTTCCTTTATTTGCTTGGTTCATCTGGCACTCTCAAATTGCAGTACAAATATTATGAATAAATTTGTTAAAATATTCTCGTACATACTATTAATCAAGACGTCAATTTAAACATAATTCAACTGGTTAAAACATAAATAACCATATGCGATGTTAGAAATTCAAATCACTACCCCTACCCATCATTAATGAACTCATGAAAAAAGAAAAATACAAGGACCAAATATGCAAAAAGGATTTTTTTAAAGGTATATAGACCAAAGTTTATAAAAGTTAAAAGTATAGAAACTAAAATCAGATTTGAACGTATCTCATATCATATGTTTAAATTATATTTTTGTTCTTAAACTTCAAATAGATACATTTTGATTCATGAATTTGAATGTTATTCTATTTTGTTTGTTAAACTTTTGGCTCCTCGTAATTTTTTAAAGTTTATTCCGTTTCCAATTTTTTTAGTTATTAAACTTTTAAAATATGTATAGGAGTTCTAAAAAGAAAATTATTTTGATTACTTCTTTTATGTAAAATTAACTTGGTTATTAAATAGTTATTTCTGTTAATTATTATTATTATTATTATTTTGAGGAATTTTACTTTGATTTCTCTAGTTTCTGCATGTGCTTCCACCATCATAATTCATGGCTCTTGTTCTGCCAAACTAAAACAAATAAATATTTAGGTGTGCACTAATCAACATTCATCTCTGATTGACCACCATTAAATTTTTGACAAATAGATAAAATGAATTAAAAAAAATGAAATATATTTTTCTATTTTAAAAGAAAAAAGATGTCAAATTTTTAGTGACGGTCAACAAGAATATGAATGGATCCGTATGCCCTTAAATTTTATTAAAAAGAAAAAGATTGAAGTAAACTTTGGAACTATTTTCATGTGTTGATTTCATCTACTTTTCAGTTATATTCTTTAGGAGGATATCTCATCTTGAGGTGGGCTTGGACAAGATGGAAAGAGAGCCAATCTGATGGAGACGACAAAGGCAAAAAGAAAAAAGGATCTTAGAAAACATAATTTTAATTTAGGTGATCAATAATAAAATAAGCTCAAATTGACTCTCTATTATTTAGAATGCTTTATTTTGCTACGATTTGAGCCCAAGGCTTTCTTTCCCTTCTACATCAACTTTCATCTTTGCCACAAATAAGGCTTCCAATGGTATTTTTTACCATTATTATTGTAATACGAAGTAAATGAAAGTTACTATATTTACTGAAAAGTGAAAAATATTTTGATTATATTAATATAATATGCAACCATAAATGTAAATATAAATTAGTGGTAAATTTTAAAGATTACAACTCTCAAAATATCTATTTTAGTCTTTGAATTTTTAGACTTTTTCTATTTTAGTTAATATTGGACTTTCCAGATGTTTAGTTTAATTCTAATAACTTAAAACACCACCCAAATTTTAGTTCTCACTTTGGCTTGGTTAATCAAAACATAGTTTTAAATGTGTATTAACATG
>NW_019104500.1:2943058-3015651 GCF_001995035.1 Momordica charantia | reverse complement strand
GTCTTGCCATTACTCTCTTTGGTACTCATTCTAAGGATTCCGTGCAAATAATTCATCCTTTCAACAAATGATCAATAATCATATAGTAACCTCCAACCATAAAAAACGATCCGAAACCACAGCGAGCCATTTGCAATCCTATACCGCGGAACAGAAGACTCCGATCTGCAGGATGGATTCCCGTAGTTCTCTCAAATTTATTGCCTGGTCTTCTCCATTTGAGAAACCTCCTCTCCATGGCAACATACTGCAACAAAATAACCATGATCAAACACAACCCCCCGAAACTAGCTTGTTCACAAAGAACTCAAAAATGATTTTTCCCATCATGGCAATATATCTCGCTCACATCATCTTGAATGTTTTAAGATCATTGACGTGGCTGTATACTAGAAAATTTTGCACTAAAAAAGAAAAGAATAAAGATTGCCATACTTTTACGAGGCCAAATTGCATGTAGGAAAATATTATGATGCCTGATGGTAAAATATAAATAGACTAGACTATCAGAAAGAGTGTACTATAAGAAACTATACTGCCAAACTCTTCCATAAATGAATTTCATACCTTGGGCAGCACGGTGCATTGTGATCGACTCTTGGCAGTGTCAAAACCGTGAGATGCAGCAGCAGCAACTGCACCCGAAAATCCAGCTGCAAGACTAACTGATAAAGGAGACAGCGGCCCTACTTCCTCATCTGACCTGGAAAAGAAAATTCAGAACAAAAATTGTTTATCTCAACCAAGTGAATGGAGGAGACAAGAAAAGGTACAATCATATTAAATATAAAAGATGGCAGATTATCATATGAACTTGTTAGTTCTAGATTTTGAGTACTCGAACTTCACTAGTAATTCAAAAAACTATGGATAGTGATCAAGTCCATGATTGTGTTCTAGATATCAAAAGGAAGTTCTATGGTTCAAAGTGAAAAATTAAAATGGAAGCTTAGGTCACAGTTTCAAGAGTCATATAGTATCAAAATGTGTAACCTGGGTGGTGGGTCCATCTCGATGCTCTTCCAAATAAGCATAGATCGGTGCATAAATTGCCAGGTTGAGAAGAATACACCACTAAAGACAGAATCCCTTGCAATCCCAGATCGTAGATCTCTCCAAAGTGCCCCCCATCCTTCTAGTGACACAATGTCTGACGGCCTATGGACATTGCTGACTGCGGGTGGCCTCCCCGACCCCGTCATCATCCACGGATACTCTTGTAAGGCACATTTTATATTTGGGTGCTTAGTTGTTAGGGTGGATAACAGACCAACTGAATGGTTTAAGGCTTTCTGATCTGGTGTATACCCATGGAGAAATCTTGACATAGAAGGCACAAGAGCTCCTTCTTGTCCAACAAGAGAGACTGAGCTCGGTACACGAACAGCAGAAGCCACCTGAGCACGAAGTTTAACAATCTCAAATGGAGAGCTTATCAATGATTCCACTGCACCAGCCATAAGTCCTGCCAGAAGAGCCTCGGACACGTGCACATGATCATCTTCACGACCATCTGCCACGTATTTACTAACAACCATCACAATAACAAAATTTATTGATAATAACAAATTTGAAATCTCTGGTTGAAATGTTCATGTCAATACCAGGGCATATGCATATCATACTTTCCCCCTTTTTTCTTAGGCTTCCCCATTTTGCATATATTTTTTTATCAATGAAATTAATTTCTTGTTAAATAAAATAATTGGGTTATTGGATTAAATACTCAATGTGTTAAGATTACAATGTTGGACACATTCGTAGACAAGACAGAAAATTTTACTGTAAGGTAGTATATGTGATTACCTTTATAAAATGCTGTCACAATTTCATATATTCCAAATCGAGCTCCTATACCAAATAGTCTCCCGAAGGCCAACCATCCAAATCCACTATACAAACCTGCAATCTTCAGTCAATGTGAAATTAAACTCTAAATAAGAAGAAGTATGATACGTTTCCAAGCAGCAGGCAATCACCGTGTTAACAAAGAAATATACTGAAATACAGATTGAGGATCAAGTATCTGATAAACGGACCCGGCTCTTATACATTTATATCTACTTAATTCATTCACTTTACTATTTAACTTTATATTCTCACCAACTAATTAAAACAAAAGTGCCTCCATGCAGTATGTGTAAGTTCCAACTAATTGATCCTTGATCTTTTGGATTGATAGTTGTTATTCTTTTAGATTGGGCCCTTCACATATGCCAGTTTCCTTCTGTTGGACTCGGTTTTTTCTTTTTTTGTATACTTTCATTTTATCTCAATGAAAGCTCGGTTGTTTATTATAAAATATATATATATATATATATATATATATATTCCAACTAGATTCACAGAGTGAAAAGATTGACATATTGTTGAACTATGCCAAGCAAATACTCAGTTATTTTAAAACTATATACGGTAATAACCACCTACAACCATGATTAAGTTCTCTCTCTCCTTTTTTTCCTTTCTTTTCGATAACCCAGAACCATGATTAGGTTTGATTTAGCTTATTATGTAGTAACTAACTACCGGCCAGTCAATCATAGTTTTCAGGCCAAACTAAGTCATCATTTTCACCCTAAGCATCATGTTCATTCATTCAAGTGGAAGCGTGGAAATTAAATTGAACGCCTATTTCCAAACGAATATCAATTATTTTCATCCCAAACTTCTCATCTCAGTCCAAACACTAACAGAAAAAATAAGTGACTGCCTACGGAAGCCAAAGAACTCCCTCCCAACATTCAGGGCTTACTCAAAACGTCTGCTACAAATTATCATTGTAACTGTTGATTTTCAGATAATCAAACAGCACATACAATCTCAAATAGACTTTCAAGAAAAATTAAAGAATCACCTGAATTACCCGAGAAAGATTGAATTCTCTGTAAAACTTGAGTCGTCGTCAACTGTTTACCAGATCCTAGAGGATCAGAACCGACCTATTACAAAGCAGATAATTACATCAATCTATATTAATATACTACCATAACAGCTAATATCCACAAGGGCAAGGTATTCAACCTGGATAAGAGTTTTAATAGTGTCAAGAGGGTAAGTAAGAACTGTGCTTAGAGTCACTGAGCCTGCAGCAGCAACTGCATGGGTTGAGAAGATTTGATTCTTCAAAAATTCATCCATCTTAAGCATTGTAGCAGATAAATGGCCTCCAGTCAGCTCATGTATTATCGCTACAAAGAAATAGAATCAAAATTACATATCAATTATGTGAGAATGAAATAACGATCGAAATCCAAGACTGAAACAAATAATTTGTTCAAAATAAGAGAAACTCAAAATCCAAACAGATTATTGCGAGAAACCATGCGATATACTGAAATTTCCAGTCACAAGATTATCGAACATTGTACGTGCATTTAGGAAGTAGGAAACTGCAACCGATTGGGAGTATTTCGGATTTTTTACGATAGATTTCTAATATTGTCAGAACACTTAAGGAAGTGTGCAATTAAAGAAATTTATCCTCTTCTTTCGTTGTACTGCAAATATTTCTTCTACTTCCCCGGTTCATCTCTCACGCTCAAGTATCTGAATATACTGCTCAAGAAATTAAATATTTCTAGGAACAAAAACCCCGATTGGTTTGCAGAGATTTAAGAATTCAAAAGCCAATATGAAAAGGAAAGAGAAAAGAAAGTATATTGTGTTTAATTTAAGCACATTGCACTAGAGAACAATGTCCACCATATGAGTGAAGGAACCTATTTTTCTTAACAAGAAAGTTGCAGAAGAAAAACATAGAGAACCAAAACGCCATGAATATAGCATATATAACTCGAAATCAAAAATACCTTTTGTACGGGAAGCTTGGGCAGAGATTTCAATGGATAGATGGCTACAATTCCTAGTTCAGTGAAAGTGTTGAAGAAGGGCGGCTCCGGCGAAGTGGGAAGCAGAGAACAGAAGGGAGAAGCCGTCTTCGATAGAGAGAGAGAGAAGGGAGAGAGAAACAGAGGTTTTTTGAGAGAGAGGTTGCATTAATCGGTTCAATTCGGTTTTCTAACTAATCATCCGAACCGACCCATTTGGTCCAGGGTATTTTGGGTTCGAACCGAATGGATGCGGTCGGCTCCCTAATTTTCAGCACTCGGATAAAGGGTGAGCGTCCTGTGACCTCTGAGCAATGTTTTAAATTTCATGTCAATCAAAATTTCAAAATCTTAATTTCATGTCAATCAAAATTTCAAAATCTTAATTTCATAGAAATATCGTGGTTTTCGATTGGTATTTCTGTAACAGGTAAATAAATTAAAATATCATAAAAAGTACTTAAATTAAAAAATAAACATGTTTCTATTTCTAAATTAGCTTAAAATAATTAATATTAAGTATAAGTTGGTGTTCAAATTTTTTTTTCCTAATACTAACACTTTGGGATATGAAATATCAAACCTCCGACCTTAAGGAAAGGAGTGCATGTCAATTATTACTGAATTATACTCACATTAGCACTTGAGTTATACTTTATAATCAATACATTTAGTTACGAGAGATCAAACCTTCAACTTTAAGGGAAGAAATACGTGTCAATTATTGTTGAATTATACTCATGTTAACACTTGAGTTATACTTTATAATAATACCTTTGGTGAGTTAAAAAAATTATTTTCTTTCTGAGTTCAAATAATTAGGGAGGTGGAATATAGAGATATGAGGAGCCAACTATTTTCCAACTTTTAAAAATTTCAATTACATTTTTAAACTTTGAATTTTACTTCTATTTAATCACTGCCCTACAACATGCCTATTATTTATCAGAGTTGTTCGTCATATCCCGTCAGCTCAAATTGAGCTAATCAACATATCACATCAACATTTCATAATCCAAAGTTTATAAATATAATTTTAAAAAATTTATTTTCAATGATTAAATAAACACAACGAAGTAGTTTTGAAAACAAAACAAAAAATGAAACATCTGACATCCAAATAAGAGAAAACAAGGATTCATAATCATATAATAGAAAATAATTTGATGAGAATAAATTTCATTAATGACTGGCAGGTATCCTTCAATACAAGTATTAATCCCACAGGCTTAAGTAGAACTGCACATACAATTCCAAGCAATGATTCAATGATATAATAATATCACTCTTTCTTCCTCTTCTCTTCTTCCTTCCAGCTTTCTTCTTTTGGGGTTGGGGGATTAGCTGATCTTTTCTTCCAACTATAATAACTTCCATTGAATAAAATTTCCTAGAAAGTTTCAAGTTATTAATGAACTCACTTTTTTTTCCTCTTTAAAATGTAAACTCTTCCAAAGAATGTGTCGTCGAAGCCACGAATGATTCACCGATTCTGAAGCCCCTCGATCGCCTTCTTCCACTGCCATGCTCGCTGTTTCGCATCCTCGAAAGAGGCAATCTTTTTTGGCTGAAGAATGAACTTTGGATCAGAACAATTTTGTCCATTTCATACTTTATTATAAATCAATTTAGAAGTTCTAGCCAAGGAAAAAAAAAAGTTAGACTTTGAAATGCACATATTTTTGGTTTTTGAAATTGGGATAAGATTTTAAAGAAAAAGGGGCTTAGAGTTGATATGGCATACTGTGCAAATCTTGAAATTTGAGGGACTAGTCACTTGAATGTTGAGATCATTAGGATTGTCAGACCAAATGATATTCCCCTTCACAATGAGCTTTGAAGGATCAACATAAATCAACTTTGGTTTGTTGGTGAGAATAAGCTGAACCTTTTTGCTTGTTAGCTTCTGAATTTTTTTCACCATTGAGATCATAAGAACAGATTCTCCAGGTTCAAGGAATTGCTGCCTGTTAAGATGAAAATCAACATTTAGATGTTTCTTCTAATGGCTAGGCTAGCCGATAAATGTCTACTTTTACGATTACTCGGGCGAAAAAGGGCTAACTAAATCAACAGGATGCAATTTAGAATGGTTTTGTGCATCGAATCACCCTTCACAAGAAGTCTACCCGGCGATTCACGCAAGCAAGTTACAATAAAGTGGATGAAATCGAATCTAGGACATCTTCCTGAGCAATGTAATATATTCAATATCGCGAAGAAAACAGATACCATTTTGAATCAAAGGAGTCTATCGACGCGAGCCGAGTAATGTGGTTTGATCCTTCAGAAGTTGATGCAGAACCAGTGTTCCCATCATTTGCTCTTGGTACACCGTCTCCGATATGTGAAGGGTTCCAAGAGGACTCCTGGCCATCTTCGTTCTCGTTCGAATGAGACTGCAGATACAAGTGCAAGATAACGTATTTAACAATAACATATGGATCAAATAAATAACAGAGGGAAGTTTTAATAGCAAATAATACCACTGCTTCCAAAGCAAGCTTGGGAGGGGTTTGTGTTCTTATGTTCTTCCAATCAACCCCCTCAAAGAAGGAATGATTCTTGAGACAAGCATAACCCTCAGGTCCGGCACCCGGTCTCTTGCCAGGATCTAAATCCTGTAACAGATAAAAGACGAGTTAAGGCCGAGCTCGCACAGAACATATGATAAACATTATATTACAGAATGAAAGGATTTTTAATACAAAAGCAGAAGATTTCTCATGAAGCTGGATTAACAGCTATCAAAGTGCATCCTGTTACAATTCATTTAGTTATTGAAGTCTGAAAAGTAGTAAAAGAAACTGGAATACAAAAAAAAATAATAATAATACAAGAAACTCCATTAGGCATTCTGAGGAAAACTTGATGTTCCGGTAGCATACATACCAATAGGTGGTCGATGACATCCCTGGCTTGCTCCGAGAAATAGCTGGGGAATTTTATATCCCGTGCTACGATCTTCTGGAAAATAAGCCATTCACTTGCATCCTTAAATGGAGAAGTCCCTGAAAGCATCTGGTACAAGGTGCAACCCAGCGCCCAGAGGTCATTTCTGTTTTCAAGTCCAAAAACCAGGTTATGTTATATGGAGAGTACGCGAAAACGGAACAAAAAGTAAAAGATAAAAACATTAATACCAGCATAATCTCTTGATTTCCAAGACCCCAACAAAAAGGATAACATAAAGTACTATCATTATGAACAGGCAAGTAAGACGAACTCGTTACCCGAAAGTGGCAGGGGAGGAATTTAGGACTTCTGGAGGAACATATGCAGCAGTGCCAACAAACGTGCAAGCTTTATCATCTACATGTAAAAATTGGTGCAAAACGTGTCAAAATGCGCTTGAACTAGATTCCTATATTCTTCTGCAGTCGGTGACATAAACCGAAACAAACCTGATGCTGCGTTTGGAAGTACGGTAATTCGACTATCCACCATAGGCTTCACACTCCCGAAATCTGCTATTTTGATATGTCCATCACTAGTGAGGAGCAAGTTCTCAGGCTGCCAAAAAAATGTTATTATGTTTTTTATGTGCCACAGTTCAACAATAATAGAGCAGATGGATATAGATAAGAAACCTTGACAAGAAGAGAAGTGAAGAGAAGAGGGAAAAAAAAAAAGATAAGAAACCTTGATGTCACGGTGTATCAATCCCATGTTGTGTATGTATTCAAGAGCATCAACGACTTCTGCAGCATAAAACCGAGCTTCTTCCTCCGGCAGACGACCTTTCTGTTGATAAATTACTTGAGGTTTAGAATGAAAAAGAGAAAATGCCAAGAAGCACATGCATCTGCAATATACTGACAATATCACAGCCATCCAAAGCTTCAAGAGTAATCAAGTTAGAGAAAAGCAAAACGAAACCATATGACAGAAAGAACGATTTTATACTTCAAACTCAGTAACAGGATAAGTTAAAAAGCAGAAATAAGATGAAACATATACCATATAAATGACTTGTAAGAATTCAAACAACACAGTTAAACATGCTAACAAACTTTTACTAGAGGCTTCTCTCCAGTCCAAAACTCTTCCAAGAAAATAAAAACTAACGCCCCTGATCACGAAAACTTTGCAATTTATACACACAACCATATATCTAGTTAACTCAATTTCAATATTTAAGTACACAAGATGATAAAATAGCATACTTTAGAAACGTATTCTATCGGGATTTATACATTTTACGAGAGATCACGATGCAAGTGAGGGAAGAATGCACGTTCTCAAGTTCCTTCAAATCAACTTACCCTGGTTATTTGGTCAAAAAGTTCTCCACCTTCACAGGACTCCAGTGCCATGTCTTAACATCAAAACCAAGAAAAGAGTATCAGTAAGAAAACAACATGAATAACAAAAAATAACGTATGAATAAATAAGAGCGGAGCGAATTTTGACTAAGCAGATAAAAAGACATGAAATATAGGGAGATTCACATATTAAAAAAGAAAAAAAGGTGAAATTAAGAAATACATACACAGAGAAAAAGTGTCCTGAAAGGTAAAAAATAGTCTCACAACACCAGGATGGTCCAACTGATCAAGGACAATTCTTTCCAACTTCACGTAAGCAGTTTTATTCTCTTTGGTAATGAATTTTTTGTCCATTATCTTCAATGCATATACAGTTCCTGTGTCCTTCTTCTTCGCCCTCACAACCTGGTGACAAAATTTAAAACGCCATCTATAAAGCAATAGATAATACAGTCGATATCATGACACTCACCCCCGTAAAGATAAATAGGATAATTATAATGAATGCAAAACTACAAAATGGCTAAACATACCGAATGATCCCTGATCTTTTAGGAAATTTTCAATGTCATCCTTAATCTATTAAAATTCTCAGTATTACCAGTTATAATTTGTTAACATATAACCGATGCATCATAAAATGAATTTTATTAATTGGCAGGTCGAATGTTGCTAATAGATAAGTTGAGTTTCATGCGTCAAGTAGCACCCGAGAGGGATCTTCCCCATCCGACATGAATGATCCAGCAACCGTTGTCAAGCAAAGATGGAAAGAGAGAAAGGAAGAGGAGAGACAAATAAATGTTCTAGCTTATATGAATTCTAGGAACCCTAGTTCATTTTCAACCCCATTTGTCTGATATGCCAAACCAGTTCAATTCTTGAGCCAAAACATAGTTCTTCGATTATATTAACACGACCTCGAGTGCACAGAATGAATGATGAGTCTGGATAAAAGAAAATTGATCCTTGTCCATAAGATTTAAAAAGAAAAAGAAGAAGAAATTTAATTACATTCTATGATATCTATAGATTCTCACTCCGATACCCAAATTACCATACAAGAACCAACAAAGTGCCACTACACGAATTAAACATCTCTCCATCTGGAAAAAAACCATCACAATTTCCCTCGATATGTTAAATTGCAACAGAATCGATCCAGAACAGAACAGAACGAAACGAAAATCAAATTTAAAGAACTCCATAGAAAAACAAATGAATGATAAACGTAGCAATAAAATTCGAATAATCATAATAATGATAAATAAATAAACCAGCATATTGAGGATGGATACCTTCGAATATGAACCAACGCCATATATCTTTCCCAATTCAAAATCCTGGATTGTAAAATTCTCCTGAGGAGCGCGAAAGGCAAAGCTCTTGGATCTCGGAACATTGCCACCATTAGAAGAGTTGCCTTGAACATTCAACTTGGCATCAAAATCCTTCTCCATTGCCAACATCTCTATCTTCAAAACCCCTTTTCCCTACATTAATCGCCCTCCTTCCCTCTCTAGACCTCCAATTTTTTTCTCTCTCTCTACGAAGCCAGCCCCTGTTCTTGGGCACAGAGCCGGGACAGTCAACAGCAACAACAAGAAACAAATGGGAAAGCACAAATTTGATCAGAGTTTTCTTTTTTCTTTAACAGTTTCTCGTTTAAAAAGGGGCGGAAAAAAAGGTGGGAATTTGGGAGGAACCTCTCAGCAGAGGTAATAACATGGATATCTGTGAATGTTAACCAGCTTTTTTTAGCTTTGCAACAAAATTTCACAACCCTAGAAAGCTAACAGGAATTTGGGAATTTGGATATGGGGAAATTGGAGAGATAGAGAGAGAGAATGAGGAGAAATTTTGATGGAAGAGAGAAGATCAGAGAGATTTGTGGATTGGAGAGAAGACAGGAGAGAGGTTGAAGCACATGGGATTGGATGATGGGAATCGACCATCTATTTTCGTTCAATTCATTTTCTCTCTCTAAAATTTGCTTCGCTCTCTCTCTCCTCTCCGTAGGGCTGCCCTAAACTTGGGGGGCTGCAGTGCTTTTCTCTCTCTAGGGACCTCTACAGTGGAACAATGTAGGGTGGGTGGCAAGGGGAAGGGCAGAGCATATGAGAATTGGGCACTTGGCAGGCAGCACAATGAAATTCCAAAGGAAATTTTGAAAGTTAATGGGATCTTTGTTTGGCAGACTATATGATGTTTTGTTTTTATTTTTTTCTTTTATAAGGTTGGTTGTTCATTGCTTAATTAAATTCAAAAGGTGTCATTTCAAGGCTTGTTACATATTTTAATAGATTTTTTAGGCTAAAATGCAAGAAAGAAAGATGAAAAAAAAAAAGAGCACCCCTTGAACTTTGTGGTTTGTTTCACGATTATTTCTATCATTTTGAAAGTTTCGAAGCAAGTTTTGACCTTTTGTAAATGTTTCAAAAATACATTTAGTGAATGTTTGTTAATATTTTGAATAGAAAGTGATACGCAGAATCTAGAATGATGTGAGGAAATTTGTATAGATTAAATATAGAAAAGCTGTAGCTTTTAAAAGGGGGATTATGACAAAATTGGATAGATTACAAAGAAGCATGTAAATTCTTTTGACAATGGGAAAAGAAGATTTTTAGGTAAAATTGAGACGTTAATTGCCACATTGTTACAAATTCTACTACGTAAATTTTTAGTTTAAAATATTAATGCATGTTTGCTCAAAATGGTATTTTGAAACGTTTATGAAATGTTGAAAATATTGACAAAGTCTGCAGGTTAATATATGTTTACGGCTCAAAGAACAAACAAAAAAACCAACATAAATGCAGTTAAAGTAACCCTACTTAATACATGTGATCTATAATATATATATATATATTATATATATTATATATATAAAGAACTTTTAGTTCAATAACTATGGAGTGTGAGGGTCGAATTTAGGGAAACTGTATCGTTTTTGTTGTTTTTTAAAACGAAAATAAAAGTTTAAAAAATTGCTAAAAAGAAAAGGATGGAAATTGGTTTATGAAATGAAGTCAAAGGGCTTTTGACAAGATTGAAAAGCAAGATTGCAGAGTTGAAAACAAAGGTGATTTGCCCTCCGCCTTCAGCAACTCTTTCCAGAAGAGAACTATGAATTTTTTCAAGCCAACGAGAAGGATTTGACCATTAAAAGAATGAGAAGCATTATCACAAATCAAACCCCACCTTGATTATGATTTATGATTTAGATTCAAAAATCAAATAAAATTTATAAAAAATATGTATACATGGTTTAACACACTGAGCTAAGAAGAACGTTTCACACTCGTAAGCTTAGGGAGATGATCAAACTATCAACTTACATATTAAAATATTAAAAAAACTAAATTATATTTTAGTAGTGTTGATGCAGTAGTTTAGTTATGATGTCGGTAGTAGCGTGATGCTAAACCCAACACAATCTAATGTGTGCAATTGTGAGATAGTACGTCGGGTCTCAATTTTCTCCTATCATTAAGGGAGTCTCCTTAGATAGGTTCAGATTGATTGGCTCAAGTATGGTCTGATTGGGTGGTTTGACCCAAGTGACTCGATCCGCTTGCCTAACTTTAATTCAGGCGAGTTTCAAAAGACAATTTCACCATATTCCATATTTATAGTTTGCAAAGATAAAAAGGAAAATAAGTTTCTATACTTCTTTCGAAGCAATGTAATATTCGCTTGCCTATCAATATTTTCATTAGTTTTTTCCCAATTGATGATAACTCAATATTCATACAAGAGATTCTGTCAAAAAATATATATATATATATATATATATATTCATACAAGAGATAAACCAATATTTCCACTATATATACTATAGAAATGCTTACAATTATTCCTAAGCATGATCTAACCATGGTAATACAATAAATTTTAAAAGCATAAAAAAATGTTTACAACTTATTTAAGAGGTATGAAATACTAATTTATTAATTTAAATAGCTTTACGAGTTATTCAAATCTTTCTATTCATACAATCGAGATTTCGAATATTTTCGAGATTTCGAATATTTTCATCAACACCAACATTAAGGTTCCGAGCAGGAGATATATGATATGAAATTGGGGGCCCACAAGCACCCATGAAACCTGGCCCATCTGGATTGTGTTCTTCCCAGTCCCATTCCATCCCCACGTCGAGGGGATGTGTCTGTTTATTTTTCTGTTAAATTAAAAAAAACGCACTATTTTGATTGTTTTTTATTTCCATCACTGAAATAAATAAAAATGAGAAGGAAAAAAACAATCATTTAATTTTGTTATATTATATTTTATATATTATATGTATCAATATTCATGGGTTCCATCTCAAAACCAATTGACAATGAGATGAATAGTTCATATTATATTTTATATATTATATATATCACCAATTGACAATGAGATGAATAGTTCATATTATATTTTATATATTATATATATCAATATTCATGGGTTCCATCTCAAAACCAATTGACAATGAGATGAATAGTTCATGTCTATTATAAATCATTATTATGTTCCTTTTCTTTTCAACGTGGGATCCTTAACATTCATGATCATGATTCTTTTGATTCATCGATCTGCTCATTTTTTTGATCGGATGTTCATTTGAACGTTTTGGGCTCTAATACCATATCAATATTCATGGAATTCCATCTCAAAACCAATTAACAATGAGAGGAGTAACTTATGTCTATTATAAACCATTGTTATGTCATTTTTCTTTTCTGACATCCTTAACAATATATTAATACTTTGATGAAAAATTGAACCTCCAACGTTTGTAAGAAACAAGATATCTTATCTGTTGACAGATAAAAGTAATAACTAAAATAGCAAAAGCTAAAAACTAAAATAGAATAATCTTGAAATAAAAGTAATAACTAAAATAGCAAAAGCTAAAAACTGAATAATCTTGAAAGTTCACCGAAAACAATATTACTATAAAAAAAAAAAAAAAAAAAAAAAAAAAAACCGAGGTGGGCTGAGCTGCTCACTGTGGCCCCCACAAGCAAACTGCACAAGGCTGGCCCATGTGGGATTTTTCCCTTCTTACAATGTAAAAAGTTGTTTAGGGGTCTGTCTGTGGGCTCTCCTCAAAAGCAATGGGAATCATCAATCTCCCTGCATTTGCCCTTCCCACCCTAACTTTTACTTTACAGTCAAAACATATCAAATATCAATCAAAAAGCACCAATCATATTACACACAAAATAAACATATTAATCAGTAGACATGCCAAGAAAATAGGAAAATAGTTTATTGACATTGTTGACGATATAGACTAAATAGAAGCATAATCCCGAGACGTGGAACGAGATAACAAGATCAAGAGCTGAATGATGAATCAAACAATAAATTCATTAAGTGGACATCATCTAGACACTAGTTTTCAGTATGCCTAACCAGAAAGTAGAATTGATATTTCTAGCAAAAAAAGAAAGGGGAATATATAAAATTTAAAAATAAAAGAAAAAGGCAGTGTTTTTTCTTCCATTGAAAATTCAGAGCTTTCTTTTGGTTACCCTTTACCTTTTTGTTAAAGTACAGTTCTACAGTCCTTCAGATGAGGGCAAATGGTACAATGAAGCTACAACAAGAAGTAACAGAATACCCGAGAACCAGAACTCGCTGATCTGCGAGCATCGGGGTGGCGAGTTGGTGACCATCTCGAAGCCAATCAGGAACAGCCATCTAGGGAACCCCAAGCGGGATCGGTCTCTCGGGAAGGGCGAATCAAAACGTGACAAGCAATGTACATCTCACTGACTGAAACTATAGATATTCAAACTCCCCAAGTAAATTCACAAAGGGGGGAAGAGATCAACATTGGAAGTTTTCACTTGAAAGCACTCGGAAGAGAAGGACCAGCAATGTTGAACATAAGTTACAGAGACCTTTGTTTGGGAGAAACTCTTTTCATCGGTTACAAATCCCATCCGTCTTTGCGCCTGTCAAATCCCCATTTCCGATCAGCCAAATTTCCGTACAACTTCGAAAACTTATTGAGACAGTCGCTTCTTAACTGATAGTGAACTTGGGTGTTTTTGCTGATAGCGGCACCGGAGAACTTTGACGTGTCGATTGCCCAAGCTGGCCTCACATATTCTACTGTTTGAGATGAGCTTGCATTGGCATACAGAAAGTTCAATAAAACATCTTCACAATTAAAAATCTTATCAACCAAATCCCTGCCTGGCCTTGCATTTGCACTCCAGTACCTTTTAAAAGCAAATTCACTATCAATGAAAGCTGCCCCAGTAAGTATCATATTGTACCCTTTATGAGTTCGAGCATATTTCTCGCCTCGGTATGTCAAAGGACTTCCATTAACAAGTCGGGGATAAAAGCCCACAATGCGATCAGGGTGTTGTCGCCATACCCTAAAACCTCGCTCAACATCATCACAAGTCATCATGATGTCATCGTCAAGCTCCAAAACAGCTCGAGTTTTAATCAAAGCGTCCAACTTGAACCGGTTGTTAAGCGAGTTCTTCTCTTCTATTCTGATTCTAACAGGCACAACTGAATCCAAATCACTCATTTCTGGAGGTGCTCCCTTGTTCCACACCACAACGATTTCTCGAACAGATGAGCATCTCGAATAATGCTTCACATACATTTTCAAATTCCAAAGTCTAGCATCATAGGTCATCGTTAGTAACGTGAACTGAGAGTAGTGGTCTTTAAATGGGTACGCTTCTTGGGCACCGTTGCCCCCATATATGTATTTCACTGCAGTGCACATCAGTGCAACTCCAAATACAAATAAAATAGCAAGAACAAGTCTGCCAGTGCAAGTATTAGATTTTACCCAACCTCGAAGGATTGAAGGCGCTCTATTCACTCGGCTACAGAACCGCCTCACTTTTGAAGAAAATAAATTTGGCTTTTCCCAGGTTAAGATTGTGTCACTTCTCTTCCCCGTAGTATAAACGCACCAGGTAAGGGGAACAATGCAATTCACTGCTCCAAGTAGCAGACCCAGAAAAATAACAAGAACAGCAACCACGGCAAATGAAGCACAACCAAGTAAAAAACGACGAACTGAATCACCCGAGGGTACCCGATCTCCATCCATCACCCCAATCCATTTACCAGAACTAAGCTGCTGGGCATCAACATGGTGGTAGCGAACACCATTCCAAGCATTGCGACCCTTAACCGGTTCGACTAAGCCCAAAGGAACTTCTACCTCCTTGTATCTATCTTTTGTAAGAACTTCGATCTTGAAAACACGAACTTTCTTACCATATGTTTCGCCACAATCTTGACCAATGCGATAAAGGCTACCCTCATGAATAAACGGTCTGCCCCCGTTACGAGCACCGAAGCTTTTGTCTACATTATAGATAGGGTTCCTCTTGTGAGGCCTCCAAGGACCAAGAGGTGAGCTACTATACCATATCTCCAAATGCCCATTTCTTTTGGTACCAAACCCACTATGATCCGACCCAAAAAGCCAATACATACCATTGTGATTGATGATGACTGAATCAACAAGCGGCTTCTTGAGAATAATTTTATCCAATTCCCACTTCAAAGGAAAATTAACCGCTCGATAAAGACGAACTTCCCCTTTCTTACTGCTTTCAGGCATCATATATATCTGCAAGAAATAATAGGAGATAATTAGACAAAATATCGAACGCACAACCAATCCAGTTCTCCAAAGTGATTCAATCAAGTAGACACTGAAGATCCCAAGCCCATAAACAATCAAAACCAGCTAAATCACTATTTTTTAAAATATAATCAGGGCATTGAGGCCCTCCTTCCCTTATGCTCATAGCCTACCCTCATTAATTTATATCAAGTTCTGAAAGACAACAAGGATTTTAAGTTATTAAGTTATAAACCGGGGGGTTTGAACCGAGAATCTAGGCTAGTGAGATACCATTTTGAAATCCGCTTGGTTTAGAGATCTAAAACCAACTTTACATCTGTCCAAAACATTCTTGGATATATGGTGAAGTTAGACAGTCTTCAGCAATGATTTTAGTTTCTACCCAATTCATTTGGAGAAGAAAAAACCAAAAAAATAAAAAGAAAACAAAAAATCAAAGTCTCTTACCTCACCAAGGTGATCAAAGACAAATGGGAAAGAGAGATGCCATTTCTCATTCAAAGCAACGCCTAATTGTTGCCATGTTGCTCCATTATCGACACTCTTTGCAACGCCTATATCTCCTTGCAAAGATACCGAATTCTTGGTTTCATAAAATAAGTAAATAGTATCTCCCTGCCAGTATAATTAAGCACAATGATTATGTTAATTGTTGCACATGTATCGGAACTGAATGGCAAGATTGATTTGTTCGTGAAAAGAGTAAACATGCTCACAAGAAGGAAAATAAGAGCAGAAAGTGATTCGTCAAAGAAAAAGTTTTAACTATTTATTGGTCGTAGAAGGAGAAAAGTGTGAAGAAAATAATTTAGGCAACCATTATAATATAATGTATCCATTAAACAAAAATTTGAATACACAATGAAATACAAATAAGAATGTTCCTATGAGAGTGGCATAAAATTCTTCAATAGGAAGATACTCCTGGAAGTCTGTAATAGAGAGCAATAACTCAATGACTTCTAAACCGGTTTAAATACTATTTTGAATTCGAACTTTGATCCTTGTTTCATTTTGGTTTTATACTTTCGAATATATTATTTGAACTTTGCATAAAAACATATTTTGGTCCATGCAACTAAACTTTCATATTGCATTTATAACAAGAACTCAATGACTTCTAAACTGGTTTTATACTCTTTAGGTTTACTAGATTGGAATCGTTCAGTTCCTTTTTGTCGGGCTGTTTTTTTTTATGTTTTTTTTTTGTATGTATTTTGTTATTCTTTCATTTTTATCAATAAAAGCTCGGCTTTTCATCAAAATAGAAGGGAAAAAAGAGAGAAGAAAAAAAAAAGTTCAGAGACCAATATTGAATTTAAACCTTTAAACTATAAAATGAAATCTCGAATATGAGTGAATAAAGCTTCAGTCTACGATGGCATAAGTTTAACTAGGAACCTTATTCACCAGAATATTACCAGACACAAAATGCATAACTCACTAGAGGTAACTAGTTAATTCAATAGCTATCAAGAACCTCCATCTTGTACGTTCTGTAGTGTTAATTCAGGCAACACCAGACTACCACAACAAAAAATTGTGTATCGAGCTAAAGTTAGAGCCAAATTTCCAAACTATTTGTGATAAAAATTAGGCCAAACTGGCTACATTCAAAGTCACCCAACCTAATAAATGTATCACATGGTCATTTTCTAGTACATTTATGACTTTAATTTTAGATATTTCCTTTCTTCCTATCCTCTTTTAATTTGACATAATGGAAGTTCATTTATCATAATTGAAGACTTATTATCCCACAGCTACTTAATGATTGCATCATCATTTCATTTAATTATAATAATTAAAATTTCTTAATTGAAGATTAAATAAGAATTCCCACCACAATAAATAAAAATGACAAAATTCTGCAACTTTTTACACCAACTGTTAAGCGAATAAAAAAGCAGAGTTCTGAAGCTTCCATAACATAGCCTGGTCTACAAAAAAGCCAAGCAGACTGTGGAAAGACCCATTTGCAGGGGCGGAGCGGGGCAGTGGCCCATGTTAGTCTAGATTTAAAAAATTATATAAAAAAGAAGATTTTAAAATTCTCCCAAATTTTCCCAAGTATATATTTAGAAGTTAGAAGGACAATTTTAGCCCCTCCCTACGAAAAAATTGCTCTGCCCCTGCCCATTTAAATGGATTAAGGAAGCCCGCTTTGTTAATACAAGTATATATCAATTCTTGTGTAGCAGCAACAACTAAAGTTGGGTCATTGTTAGTGTCTTATAAAAATTATCAGAATAGAACCATACTTTAAGTATTTGACCAATTGTGCTATGCACAAGTGACTCGTAAATATAGGGTGAAAATTAGCATCCAATTTGGTCTTTCAAACTACCCAGTCAAAGACACTGAGCACTTCCTGCTCAAAAGAACCTCTTAGATGCAATTTTATCAAATAGCTACAGACTGACACGGGATCAAAACTAAAAGGTGGATTATGAAGTTTCACATGTGGTTTCTGTTCATATGCTCATTATACCCATCTGTTTATATTTTTCTTGCCCTCAAATTACACCATGTTATCACAACAGTTTAAATGCCCACTCTGGTTTTAAATTTAATATTGAAAACTTTACAACAAAAAAGAAGGTAAGCAATATATTATTCTTCTTTGGTAGGTTTTTTACCACTTTTCTAGTACTTCAAGTTACATTGCAACAAAAATTAGACTATAATTGCACAGAACTTAGAAGGTTTCGTGAACGGCTGCCAAACTATTCTACCATGTATATGGAAGCTTCTAACATAGGTGATAGGAGCAAAAGAATGAAGAAAAGATATATAGATCATTTTGGAACAAAACAAAATGTATTAATCTTTAATGATTATAGGAGAAGAAAATAATTGAGAAATAACAAAGAAATGCATGTTCCCTTTTTTATATCAAGAACAAGGATTCCTCATATTTGCTGTCCAAAGTTGTTTATGCAAACTGATTACTTTTTTCAAAAACAACAATCAAAAAATCAGTATTGTGAGCTTCATTCCATTAAATAAGAAGTGATAAACTTAAAGCAGAGCAAAGATATGATAAACATGAAAAGTTGGACTTCAACGAGCACCAGAACTATCAAAGGACCATAGAATTGCAGGTTCATGAACCACACAATTGCGTGAATCACAACACAAAGTTGCAGCATAAAGAAAAAGTTAGAATATTTCAGCAGCCAAAACTGAAAAAAAAAAGTTACCTGAACAAAAAGAAAAGGGTCGGCAACAAAATTGCTAGGAAAACCAGCATTAGAAACCGAAGCACAAGTGATAACAGGATTAGCAACTGGCCAAGCAGCACTCTCATCTCTCCATACATTCGCCTGCACCCAATTAAAACCCCCCACTTAGCTAAATCCAAAAGCATAATCAAGAATCCATCTCATATGCAGAAATTCCAAAGTTGTAAACCCCACAAAAGCTGAACTAAGGAATGAGTTAATTACATGCACAGAAACTGCTGAAAAACAGATGAAATAGACTATATAACAAAAAAAAGAAACTTGGGGGAAAAGAAAACCAAAAAAGAGTTTGATGTTTAGAAATTGAGATAAACTCACAGTTTCGATGGGTTTAAGGGAAAAGGGAGAGTCTCCATAAAAGACCCCAATAGACCAAGAACCCTCATTGTCTTCTTGACATCCAAGCGATGAGATGCCGCCGACCGTACGGACATACTGAGGGGTAAAAGCTAACCAAGCGTAGAGTGTAGCAATCGATCCAAACAAAACGAAGCATCCGAAGAAGAAGACGAACCCAGAAGAGACCAGCCTGAGATGTCTCTGTTGCCACTTCCATCCACACAAGCAGCTGCTGCTGGAACCGTCGCCGCCGCCTCCGCCGCCGCCGCCAATACTCGCCGCTCCACTCCCTCCCGCCCCAATTGGACTCGAACCCATCTCGGAAATGAACCCCGAGACGAGTCAAAGGGGCCTCTCCGCCGACGGAAAGATCTCACACTGCCGCTACATAGCCGGAGAAACGACGCCCTACTCTCAACAACATTTCGAGAACCAAATCCCTCGGTTTTGATCTTCCCCTCGGCTTTATTCGCTCGAACTGCACCTTGGGTTCGGCGAGGTCAACGAAAAATCGCCGGGGGGGTTCCGTATTGCTCTGTGAATCGGAGAATGGCGAGTTTGGAAATCGGGGAATGAATAAATTATTTGTACAAATTGTATTTGAGTTTCTTTTTTTTTTCCCCTTTTTTTTCCAATAAATCAAACGGGGGGGCGAAGCGAGAAGAATGAATAATATTTTAATTTTCCAAAGTGGAAGTCCAAATCCGAGAGGTTGAATTCTCCGCGTTTAGGCATTGATTGGTACTCGCCGTCTCCGCGTCGCACGAGGACAAGGACGTGGCACGTGTAGGATGACGTCAGCACCTACACATCAACGCGCATGATTGAATTTTCCTGTGGAACTTTTTTTTGCAATAAAGCCCCTACGGCTAGGAAGAAGTTGCGGATCCACCCTAACAGAAGTTTCTATTTATTATATGGCGGTAAATTAATGCGTGCATCAAGTAAATTAGTTTATAAATGGTTAATGATTTTGCTCTGGTCAAGAAGTTATAAATATTCATAAACTGATGGGAATTTAAAATTCCATTCAAATCATGGAAACAGAATTTTAGTGTTGTTTATTGAATACGCCCTGTCTAAATAGAATTTGAAATAATAACATGATAAATAAGATATTAAACCCACCAAGATAGATCTACTCATAGAGGAGTTATTGATGCTCGTCTTGCAGTCAAATCATTCAAATTAGAGGTGATTACTCGCAAGTCACATGTCGACATATGGTATGCTCAACAATAATGAGTCACTATAATGATTCATATGTAAAATAAACACTGGTTTTGACCTTCGTAAAGATCAAATCGAACTACTAAAGATGATTGCAACTCATGTTCTATGTCAAATCGACTAGAGTCTCACATCTTGATTGTCTAAGATATCAGCCTAGCTGACTCAAACTCATACTGCAGTCAATTGATTTATCAATCAAAGCCGACCTATACTTTATTTATGCAGGTAGGAACCCCCGACATCTCATCCACAACAAAACACCGTGATTATCGGATTGTCAGAGAGTTGTAGGAGAGCTTGTCGGAAGCTCCACCTTAAATAGAGACTATCCACCTCATTTTCAGATACTATATTATCTCTCGAGTATAGATCGATCAGTCACTAACTTGAGTGTCAGAGTGCTTATTTTTTTTATTTTTTTTTGCAGGTCCTCTACTTTGCTTTCACCTCAGGTCATCCATCGAACAAAAACGAAACTATTTTGACTGCAGTATATCAGACATCAAATTCTAACCATGAACTTTCTATTTGATTGGGAAGCTGATTTTGTCCAGCGGAGCATAACTAGTTTTTTTGTTTTCTTCTAAAAATAATGAGATTATAAAAATCATGATGAATACAAATTAGAAAGAATATCATCAAATGGTTAATAATTCATATGGTCTAAATAAATTATAAATTCAATTTTTTTTCAATCTCATCTATAATTTAATGGAACTAAGAAAAGAAGTGAACTTTTCAGACCACTTTAGACAAATTCAAATAAATTACAGATTTATTTTTGTTGAAGAAAGTAACTGTTCAAATATGTTGTTACTTTTATCTTTTCCAAAAACAATATATTTTGTGGTTTTTTAATCTATGATGTCATGGTTAGTTTGTACTTTTCTTTTTTTTTTTTTTATCTTTTTTTAAGTTGAAAATGACCTGTAAATTATTAATTTATAATATCATATTTTTTGTTTTACTGTTTTTGTATTATCCTCTAAAAGAATTAATAAAAGAACAAAGGAAGGGAAATACGTTGTGAGAATTATGGATGTCCGTTGAATTATGTCAGATAAATAGATAATTTTTTTCCTAATACGAATAAATATATAAATAAAGTTAGGTGAAGTTTAACGTGTTGATTTTATGGAAAGAGTTTCCTCGTTTGAATTTAAACGATTCTTTGAAATTTTAATTTTAATTCCCTCTAACAAAAGAAAGCCGTCCTATGGATGCTTCCTTAAATTGACTAGAAAATTAAAATAAAAACTGCAAACCCATTCCATTTCTTTTATATCAATTTTTTTATGTACTAATTTTTACTTAGAGGTATTTATATTATAAAATAAATATGTATTTTTAAACGTAATACAAATTTTTATTTTATTAAAAAATTAACATAACTTCAAATCAAAATCAAATTTATGTTCTATTAAAAAAATAATAAAAAGTGTGACTTTCAGCAAGATAATTTTTTTTCTTGTCTGTTGTCTTTTTCTCATTTATGTACTTCCATTCTTTTTCTCTTGACAAAATTATATATATATATATATATATATTATTTATTTATTATACAACTCTAAATGACATAGTTGAAGTGTACTAAACAAAATGACGTAGTTGAAGTAAAATATAAATTTTAAAAACACAATGCATTGTTTATTAAAATAATAATAATAAATAATTATTGATTTAGTAATTATAGTTTAAAATCTATAACGATTTAGTCTATAAATTCTAGCATGCAGCAATTTAAAACTTATAGTTTAAGATTTATAGAGGTAAAGAAACTACCATGAATCATTCTTATCTAAAAGTAGTAACTTTCTACTAGAGGCGTGATATTTCAAATGAAGAAAAAAAAAATATATTGATCCATGAAGTTTGAGGTTACTGTCTTTAGTCACGAAATTTGAAAAATGATTATAAATGGTCCCCGAGAATGAAGTGTCATGGCTAAATTGGCAATATTAAAAAAATTATATTAACTTTATTTACGATTTTTTTCTTCCTCTTTCTCTTGCATTTTTTATTCGTTTCTCTTTTCCTCCCTCATTTTTTCGTATCAAGTACCTATTTAAAACCGCCCCCACACTTATTCTATCGATCAATTAAAAATAAAATAAGGTCGCGTTTACTTAATCGCAATCGTAATGGAAAGCAATCGTAATGTTATTCCATTGACGTTGTTTACTATAAATTTTCTGAAATCGTAATGAGAACTCATTTGATGTTGTTTACTAAAACTGTTTGGAATCGGAATCGGAATAAGATATATGGTAATTACTAATATACCCCTATCTCCTTTTTAGCCAATTACAAATATATTATTGTGCTAATCTTTTTAAATTATAATAATAATAAATTTTAATTTAATTTATTACTATATTGATAGTAAATATTTCTTATTATAACAATTTATCTAATATTAATACATAATGAATAATTAAAATAAAATTACATCAAATAAAATATTTTTTATTCTAATATTTAAAGTGATAATATCTATTTAAAAAATTTATTGATGTTAATTAATATTAATATTATATATATAATCACATTAACTAATAAAACTTCGAGTATAAATGGAGAAGAAATTATAAAAATATAAAAAAAACTAATTAAAAAATTATATGGATCTAATCCATAGATGAGAGAGAAATAGTAAAAGTGGTACATTAATTATAATATATATGTAAAATTGACGGGATAAGGAATGAGAATGAAATTGATGAAGTTGTAGGGATATAATAAGATTATAAATTTGAGGTGGATCCCACCATTTGATTACACGAAACGGGACCTAAGTTCGAGACTATCTGGAACATAAATGGATCTATTTTGAAATTTTAAAGCATTAAGTAAACACAACTTCAAACTTGTATTTTACCTCATTTCAAAACATAAAAGTCGAAACTAATAAATGCGGAAATAAATAAAATAATTATAATTATAGGCTAAATGAATTCGGAGTTGGGTGGGATTATTATTATTATTATTATTTTATCTCTCCCACGTCTTTGTGTTATCATCATTATCACGACAATTGGAAGTGGTTTTTTGGAAAGTGCAACTTGAGGATGGATGTAATTTATATTATCTAATGAATTACACACACAATCAGGAATGGCCGGATTTTTTTTCTCCCTTTTTTACAATTTAATCATTATACTTTTAGAAAGGTAAAAATTAAGATTTTGGTTTAAATTTTGATTTAAAAATATGTGACTATAAAAAAGTTATAAAATGAATAAATGATACAAAAAATTCAAGTACATAAACCAAAAATGTATTTGGAAAAAAAAACAGAGTTTCCAAAACTCAATCAATTAATTAGATGTCTATCAAAATCATTATTTCTTATCTAAATTGTCTTTGAAATTTTATTTTCACAGGGGTGTAATTTTGATCGATTAAATTTAAGTGATGCAAAATGGAGATGATATAGAATATTACTCTTGAGTATTTAAACTAAAAAATGACATAACGGAACTAAACAATAAAAATCAACATAAATTTAGTTCAACAGTAAAAGACATCTACTATTTCGTTTAAGGTCAAAAGTTTAAATTCTCACATCTTCACATTTATTTGTAAAAAAATTATAAAAAAAAAACTTAAATATTTAAAACTTATTCATAATTTTATTTTATTGTTCAAATTAAAATTTTACTTTCCTTTCAAAGAATATACTGTTGCTTTTGTGTGACCAATCAGAAAAGAATATACTATTACAAATTTTAGTGATGGCAGGGACAGGATCACAAGGAACAATAATTTGAGTTGCTGGTCAATTATCACCCCCTCATGTAGGCCATATGACATTTGCAAGTATTAAATTAATCTCTTTTTTTTTTAGTACAGTATTAAACTAATCTCATTATCGTTATTTCTCAAAAAAAAAAAATCTCATTATCGTTATAAAAAAATAAAAATAGTAACAATCTCATATTCTATTTTAATTAAGGACTGATGGTGTTAATAAATTTATGTGGTCAACAAAACTACGATGGAATTAAGATCAAATAATTAATTCGAATTAAGTCTTAATGTTGAAAACTAATATGATTGTTTCATAATCTCATTATCATGACATACAAATTCTTTTAGAGTCAATTCTACCGACAAAAATTTAATTGATTTAAATGACCTATATTAAAATTTTCAATTTTTAAATTTTCTCTTTTCTATTTTGATCACAATCTCACGTAACTTTAAATTTTATTTCTTATTTCGATCACAATCTCACGCAACTTTAAATTTAATTCTCATGGTAAATATGTTAAAGACAAGTCTAATTCAACGATAATTGATATATATATCCAACTAAGAAGTTGTAAGTTAGATCCTCACCTCAGAGTTGTACTAAAAACAATTCTCTTGATAAACATCGATAAATATATGTTTATAAAAAAAACGTAACAATAACATATGAATGATTTAATTACATATAATAATATAACACAACATGCCTGTAATTTTATTTATTTATTTATTTGTTTTTATCATTATTTAGCATCATGCCTCTGATTATTTATAATATATATTTGTTCTAAAATAATATTCATTAAATATTTCGATTGAACCTAAAAAATACTTTTAATGTAGAATTTTATATGAATGGGTAAGATAACTGATCAATGAAGAATCCTCGAGCACTCCCAGACTAACGAATAAGGCCGTCGAGTTCGACTCAGCGTCAACTTGGACCCAAGAGAAGCTATACGGTCAAATTTGACCTTCTTGAATTTATTTGGTAGGACGAAAGTTTTAAATGTCGATGTCGACGGAAATATCGAGATCTCAATTTCATGGAAATGTCGATAAAATATCGATGTCAATGGATATTTCTATATAAAATTAAAAAATCATAAAAAATATTTAAATTAACAAATACACATTTTCCTATTTCTAAATTAATTAAAAATAATTAATATTAAAATTATGTATATATTAGCGACATTTTGTTGATATTTTTCATATTTTATCGATTTTATTGTACTATGATAGAAATATCGATTTACCCCTCATATCGAGTCAAATCCATAAAAATATGATTATGTCGGTAGAAATGTCGATATGTCGAAAAATATTTAGAATCTGATCATTGAGGAAAGGAACTATCGTTCTCCATATGGTTTAATAGCTAAATATATGTCGCTTTAGATTTGAATTTGTTTAAAAAGTTTAATTTATATTTTCTAATCTGCTTGTTTCCGTTAAATCTAATTGAGGGTAAATTACTTTATATGATATTTAGTTTGTTAACCACAATTTAGAGGAATAATCAAAGACTTTTTTCCCTTCTCAAATAGAGGAATTAAAGTTTTAAAATATGAAACGTAGGAATTTATGATGGCTTAAAATTTTGAAGGAGGAATTGACAATGTTTCTCTTGTTAGAGGTGTAATTTGAGTTATAAATTTAGATCAACTCACTAGATATAATGCGATGTAAATTTACCATCGGCCGATTTCAAAATTTACAAACTAAGAATGTGATTACAAAAATATTAAAATATAAGAGACTAAAATTATTCTTAAAAATAGAGACTAAAATTAAAATTTGTAATTAATAGGGACTAAATTTGAAAAAAAAAATAACACATAAAAATTTAAATACTAAAACATATATTTAGCATACTACAAATATATATGTGTCACTCTCCAATGATGATTTCGTTTGTGTGAGAGAAGTCGTGATTGTACATTCGAGAAATAATTATATGATATATGATAACTTATAAATAGATATAATTTAAAACAAAATAAGATAATATAAAAAGGGATACAACTATTATGTGAAAAAAAAGAAGTTAGATCTAATTAATTAATGCAAAATTAATATTTTGTCATAGATT
The DNA here is from genome assembly GCF_001995035.1 of Momordica charantia. Next base: position 2,989,255 of record NW_019104500.1, on the reverse strand, counting down.
ATTGTATTAAATACAACCAATGTCTCTGTTGAATATGCATAATATTTCTCAACATGCTTTTTGATGAAAAATTATTATTCAAACTTCAATATAACAAGGAAGAAGTTTATAATTACATCATAATCACATCTTAGATAAAAAAAAGTCAACACGATGTAATAGACTTTAATATGACAGAATATATATTTTTTTTCAAATAATAGTCTACCGCCATGTGCAATCCTACAAGTTTAACTAGACTATAGATTTGATTATTGATTATAATCGAGGAAGTTAAATCATAAGAACCCAACTAAAAAGAACTCTGAAATATTTTTTGGATTTTATGGGAACATGAAATCAAACAGATTGATTCATACTTTATGAATTGATTAAATTAAATTGAAAAAAGAAAAGTATAAAATGATGTAGCAATTGGTTGTCAATGGTGGAGGCCATGTTGATAGATCCACTAGACAGTTTTGATATTAAGTTTGTTTTTATCAATAATTCCATAGAAACATAATCTTTGCACACACCTCTCAAATTGCCTCTTTCATTTGAAATTTGAGTATTTTTTTTTCCAGTTTCTCCGATTACCAAATAAATTAATTTTGATTTAAATACTATTTAGTTTCGGATTCTGTTCATTTTAGTTATGTAATTTCACAATGTCTATTTTCAATTTTTGTTCATTTTAGTCCACATGCTTTAGAAACGTCGACTTTGACCTTGTACTTTTAAAAAGTATTGTTATAGGGAAATAAGCTAGATCCAGTTAGGCGACAGGAGATCGGAAGAAAGCCAAGAAGTGGGCACAAACTAGGAAAGGGGGCGGCACCTAGCGACACGGTTGGCCCTTGGCCGACCAGTGGTCGGCATCGAGACCTCCTCGACGTTGAGCAGTCGGCCGAGAACCATAACGATTCATCCCAAACCATCCCGCCTCGATTCTCGATTCAACTGAACCCTAAGTCCACAATGAAATGAACGGGTCCAGCATGAGGCCCACTCCGTCTAGATCTCATGAGTGCATTGGGATTCAACTTAGGTAAATCTTAAAGCATTAGGATTCGACCTCTATAAATAGGGGAGTAAATTAAACCCTAAAGGTATGCTCACAACACTCTACATTTTATACTCAACTACTCCGATTATGACTTAAGCATTGGAGCTTGTGTGACAAGAGCCACACCTATCTCTAATGCTATTTCGATCCCTTTTATTTTTTAACATTAATGCGAATTTGGCGGAATCTCAGGAGGCTAAATTTCTGCGTCAGATCCCTTCATTTTTAATTTTATCTCATTTATTCATTCACTGAATTCCTTGAGATGTAGTCATAAATTTGTATATGGAAAAATTTTCATTCTGAAAAAAATTGTATTCAAATTTTGTAAATAGAGACTAAATTAGTCACTTTTTAAAAGTGTAGAGATTAAATTTGACGTTTTAAAAATATAATGACTAAAATGAATAAAGGTTAACATTTTTAAAAGTACATAGATCAAAATGAACAAAAGTAAAAAATATAGGATCGAGATACTACTTTAATCATTAATTTATTACGTCAAAGTAAATATAACTCAACGGTAATTGACATATATCTCTAACCAAGAGGCTGTGGAAAAAAAAAACTACGACGAAAACTCGGAAAATATTATGAAAATGTCCAACGTCTCCCGCGTATCTTCACATGGACACCTAATCAGTCTTATTTTTAAATTTAAGTAAAATAAAAAAAATAATGCATGTACTTTTCTGTAATTATAATACGTTTGTTTAGTTTCTAAATGATTGGGTAGCAATAAATTTTGCGGCATCGTACTTTTTTAATATAAAAGTTATGAATTTACCGTCAATTATCAACTATTAACATGTTATTCTTAAAAATATATATTAAATTGTTTTTTTTTTCACAAATAATTTAAATCCCATATGCAACTAGGTCATAATTTCAATTTTGTCCATCGTCTCATTTACTTAAAAATTAATTTGAGGTGGCAGCTACACATTATCAACTTGAAATATAGTATTTGACAAAATGCACTTCAAAAACTAAGTTAGTATTGAGATTGCGGTTGAGCAAATTGATGATCAAGAAGTCGGAATCAAGATATTTGAGTAACTGTAGGAATGGTTTGACTCTCCTTTATATAGAGAAATGATTCGAAGAGGCAAGCCCTAAAGATCAGAATCGTGTTTGTCAGAACAAAGATTCAACGCTGGTTTTAATAATATTCTAACACATAAATTCGTACTCCCACCAAATGTTAGTAATATGTCTTGCCGCCGCTCGAGAAAGATGGGGCAAGCCGAACTGCTCATCTTCTAACACACATTTTTTCCTCCTTAACTCGACGAACACAGGTTGAAGTCCCAATACCAAGAGATGTCGTGGTAGTGGCCCACTTGTTGTGGTCACATATCATCCATAACATTTATATTTACAAAAATAAAAAAATAGTAAGAGAATAGATCTTAGGTAGATTTATAATATACATGAATTAATCATTTCATTGTCAATTATTTTGAGGTGAAATTCAATAAATATTAATAATCTGAATTTACAGGAAATTGAAAGTAATTATATTGAAGTAGAAAATTCAGCAGGACACGTGGAAGGTGATGGGAGTTGTGCCCTTGTGAGAGGGAAAGGTGCTGTTTGGCTGTGACACTGACCAGGACGGACTACAGTTGACCTAGTCTGGACTCTTAGCACACTTTTTTTTCTTTTTAATTTCATAAATAATTATCAATTCCAATAAGCTGAGTTGGATTTTTTTAATTAGACAAATTACTGTCATATTTATTAGTATGTTGGGATATTTTTCTNAAAAGAAAAACGCCTGGTATGATGTAGTTTTATACGCAATAACTCATTGTTAAAACTGGAGATTATTATTATTTAGTACAAGCTGAAAACCAGAAAATAAATAAATGATAAAGAACATCTTTGGTTATGATACCATTAATTTACAGTGGATGATGTTTTGGAGCTAGATTTATGATATCTATTTCTTCGAGCGTAGAGTTATAGGAGAATAGGAGAATGGAGTGAAGAGAAAGTCTCCTACATGACCTTTCCTCGGGTGGTCTTTGAGGTAATTGATAAAAAATTGGAGTTCATTTATCATATATTCATTATTAACGAGAAACTTCCAAACGATCGATGAAACATAAAGTTGTATTTAATTTTTTCAATATTTTCGACTATGTGTATGATAGTAAATTTGGAAATTGTATCTCAATTTAAAAAATTCTTCCGTGTTTAATAGTATATTATAAAAATTAATGATAATTACCAATTAAATATTTCGTTATTTAAAATAATATTAATTGAATTATTAACCCATATGTTATAAATTTTGTATAATAATTATTTTATATTATTATATAATTTATAATATATCATGTTTTAATTTAAAAAAATATGAAATGAGGTTATAATGTAAATAATATATTTATAAAAAACTTTACATTTTGTCAGTGTAATGATGCATTTTGAAGTTTCAATTTAAAATATGAAAAATTGAAACATAAAAATGTTGTTCGATAATTTTCACCAATTACATAATAAAAAGCAAACATATTCAATAGTATTCACTAAATATGAAAACAAAAAACATTATTAGATTGCCGCCATAAATAACTTTAAAAATTAAAACTAGCATTTTACAATGTTTTCAAAAACTACCCTACTCTTTAATAAATCCCTGACCTTATAACTTTAAAAATTAAAATTAATATTTTACAATGTTTTCAAAAAGTACCCCCACCTTATTATAAAAGAATAATAAATTGTAAATAGGATATTAAATTTTTATCGACATGTCAACATTTTCACGACATCTTAATGTATCCACAACTTCGACATCGACAAGAAAGTAAATCGATATTTCTATAATATTATAAAAAATATCGATAAAATCTAAAAAAATATCAACAAAATATCGGACCTAATATTAATATTAATAAATTTTAATTCATTTAAAAATAATAAAATACTTATTTGTTATAGAGAAATATCCGTTCCCAATATTTTCATTGTGAGATTTAAAACTTTAATTACAAAGAACGGAATTTTGTCACTTCATATTTGTAAAAAAAAAAAAAAAAAAGTGGTCACTTTCAAGGTTCAAATGGCCGGAGCGTGTCTGTAATATCACATTGGGCGGCCGGAAATTGATTTGGTTTAGTTTGTCCCGTTTCTTTGTCAGCGGAGGCAGATTCAAAGAAAAAGCTCATCACGTCACGTGACATTTGACAACGGAAGATTCAAACATTAAAACTTAAAAATTAAAAACGAAGATGATAAAGGCTGCAGCCTGCAACTTGTGGGCCCCATAAAAAATAAAATAATTTTCCACGCAAATATAAAATTAATTAATTTCTTATCATTTACAAAACCCCACCATTTTTTGTCTGGATTTTTCCAAAAAACAAAAATATATAAAAGTAATTTTAAGAATGTGATTGTATGGTCCAGCAGACCCACCAGATTGGAAACAACGGTTCATTATCAAACCAATTCATTAAAACATTACATCACTACGATTTTATCATATGATATTCAAGCAATAACATTGTGGTTCGATATAATTGAAAAATGGTCAAATCGAATCTAACTCAAGTGGTTAAGACATCTATCTCTGACCAAAAGGTCATGAGTTTGAATCCCCACATCACATGTTGTACTAAAAAAAGATATAATTGAAGAAGGAAAAAAAAAAAAAACTTTGTCCAATTAAAATGCACATCTTTACCTGATAAATGGATGACTCATTAATATTTATTAGCTACGATGAAACTAATCATAACATATATTTAATTTTATGTTAATTACTTCTATTTCGGATGTGATTATTAGCTACTACATCATGTAACATTGCATCTGATTGTCTCGACTTAAATAAAGGAGTCATTTCCTTTTAGACTCTGCTTCGACTTAATGATATATAGCTCTATAATTTGATATGGAATTCAACTCTTCAATTTAAAGCACGTTTTTCTTTTATGGTGGGAGGAAGACTCAAAATACTAATAATAGTGAGTTGATATTAAGTGCACGAGCTTTCAAATCCTACCACATTTTAATTACTTCCCAAATTGCGGGAAAACTGATGGTAAATTTTAAGCATCCACACTTTTTTCTCTTTTGGCTATATATATGGTCTTTTATTGATTAAAATGTTTAGTTAGTTACATTGGTTTTGATTACTTTCAATTGTATTGTATATTTAAATATTAGTGAATTTAAAATTATAAATTATTAAGGGTGCATTTATTTGGTAACCTATCAATAAAAATATCAAAACAAGAAATCTCAATATATTTATAAAATAGTGGGAGTTACCAACTAAATATTTAGTTCGTTCTAAAATAATATTAATTTTGTTGAACAATTATTTTACAATATCATATAATTTAATTTATAATATATTATACTTACAATTTTTTAAGTTTAACAAGAATAAAATTAGTTTATAACATGTATATATATCTATTTTTTTAATGTAAAGGCATATATTTATTTTAATGTAGTTTTGCATTTTAAAGTTTCAAATTCAAATTGGAAATTTGTTTTCAGAATTTATACTATTTCAAAATTTAGAAAAAAATTTTAAAAACAAATATGTGAAATAGATATTCCAACTCCCAAGAAATGCTTATTTAAAATAAATTTAAACAAATTATAAGTTATTTGTAAATGGAGATGGAGATTGAAAATGCTTGTTACCTAACCAAACCCTACCTTGGTCTTGACTATAGTTGAAGAGGTTAGCAATTACTTAAAGAAAAATACTTGACTTAGAGAGTTTTTTTTTTTCTCCTTTCTTTTCAATGACTTTTAGAGTAGATAGAGTTGAGGTGTATGCAAAATAATCTAAAATAAACTAAGTAAAATAATAATAATAATAAATAAATAGACAAATTTACTTTGTTTAGTTAAAAAAAAATAGCAAAATAGGTCAACCTCAGTATAGCTTGGTTCAGACATATATTTCCATACAATTAGTACCTTCTTTAAAGGAGGAAGAAATCACAAAATCTTATAATTTACGATCAAGTCATTCAATATTTCATTTTTTAGAGAATAAATTCTCACATTTAAATTATGTGTCAGATGTATTATTAATACCCTATCCCCCATCTGGAAATTTTAGTTCAAATCTTTTTCATTTATTACGGTTCTTTTTTCACGAGTATTGTAATTGGAATAGCCTTAGTATATCATTGATCAAAAGATTGATGGAGATTATGTTTTAAGAATTAAAAAAAAATCTTCACAAAACAAAGAAAAATACTTAAAAATAAACATAACTTTTAATAAGACTAAAAGAAAGAAAAATATTATTAGAGTCCAATTTTATTTTTGATTTCTAGAATAATTCTTTTCACATTCTAATCAATTTGGTCCACCAAGTTGAATGTGAAAGGAACCTTAATTAATGGATTATGATACTCAATTAAATCTAGACAAAATATAAAGCAACATAATTCGACTATTCTATTTGCTCCTCAAAAGAAGAGGAAACATTATCTCAAAAGAAAAAAAAAAAGAAAAAGAAAACCCTAATGGTCCATTTGGGAATTTTCTACAAAGCTTGAAGGCGAATGGACATACCAAAATGGAACCCACAATGCTGTTGAACGGTGTTTTGAACGAGGGGGGTTTTTTTTTAATTAATTATTATTTAATTTGACAATATGCTCAATGGCTATCATCAAAACAGAGCTTCCACTTTAGGGCACTGCTTACCTGCTTTCCTTGGTGGGAGATGTTTTTTCTTCAGTCAATAATCAACGGAAAACGGGTATTCTGACGAAACATAGACTTTTTTTTTGGTAGGGAAAGGGCAAAACCCCAAACAAACTAAAAGAAGAAACGGTTAGGAGAGCGCATTGATTTTGTGTAAATATCTAAAAATGGTTGGGCTGTTTAAATATTTGTTTCTGTTACCTTATTGTTATGAGGTCGTGATATATTGTATAAATCTCTGTCTTTGATCTTTTGTTGAATGAGAATGAGGACATATCATTTGTGATCAGTTTCTTTTATCTCTAGACTATTTCTAAGCATACTTAGAAATTTAAGAGAAACAACGAGTTTGGCATGACTGAAACATAGTCAACAAAAGACAATAACAAAGATCTCTGGGGTCAAAGCGAGTATAGCTCAACGTAATTGACATATATCTTCAATCGAGGTTGTGAGTTCGATTCTCCACCCTCCATGTTGTACTAAAAAAAAGAAAGACCTCTAAGAATCTCATCACAAATATAGACACTTAGAGGAAAAGAAGCTGCAAATTTGGCAAGCCAATTCGATAGTGACTATTAAATCTTTCTTAACTATGCTTCCGTGATCTCAATATCCCTCTTATTTGAATGTGGTAATGGTTCATTTATGTACTCCTACTTTCTATTCTGACATTATAGAAACAATCCAATCGAATGAGCTGATGAATACTAGAGGACAGAAAGAAAATCCAAAATACCTTAATGCTTCACGAGAATATTATAAACCACTTGAAAGGCCTCAACCAAAACTTCTCTTTTTTTATCTTCCAAATGTAGTATAATTAATTCAAAAATTAAACAAAAGTATATATATATATATATATATATAGACACACACACACACACACACTAGGACGGCCATTTAATTATTTTCTAAAGTTCAATTCACTTTTTGAAAGAAAGTATGAAAGTAATTTCATTTCCGTTTTTTTTTTACCAATTTAATTAGAGCGAAAAAAAACAACGTTGCATTTGATAATTTTATATTTTTTTATTCTGTATTTTTTCCTTTTAAGTTTCATTTTAAAACTTAAATTTAGGTCAAATTATTCTCTTTCCTTCCCATTTCTTCATGTTTATGTTTAATTTTCGAAATAGTATTGTTATAGAGAACAAAAACGACCCGAAACGAGACAAGAAATGGAAGCCGAAGATCATTGACTGGGAAGACCGGCCCGCGATGTAACGAGCCGACCTAAAGGACGACCTAGCATCGAGGCTGTCATAGCGCCTCGGTGCCGACCCCACCTTGACATCGAGGCGCCTACTTCTCAACAGTCGCCTCCGGGTCAAGATACCATGTGGGCCTCCTCCGCTTGGATCTACATCAGGAGGTTAAACACACTTATTCGAGGTCGAGATCGATCATTGGGCCTCACAACTTCGAATTAGGGCTCAACTACAGAAGGTTCTGGAACCACCCTCACAACTATAAACAGCAGTGCAGCCTAATCTTATAGGGGCAAGTGACTTATCTCTAGCTCACTAACTCTCCCTCGCTAACTTAGGCATCCGTATCAGCAAGGGTTCTTATATTTAATATTTTATCCTTTAAGGGTTCTTATATTTAATATGCAATTTATGGACTTTTTTTTTTTTTTGACAATTGTAATATAGTTGTTAGACATGAAAAAATGGCAATTTGAAATAAGGGCTGTGTCATTTCGAGACTCGAGAGTACATTTGGTTTGGTAACAGAACTTTTCATGGGGCCGCTGTTTCTGTGGGCTTTCTCTCTCAGTTTTTCAGTAGGCCCATTAGGCTTTCGGATATAATGTAATGTAAGTCGTATATTTATACTTTAGTGAATTACATCTACAGTACTTAGAAATTTGAATTCTAATTGTTCCTAAATTTTGAGTTATGATAATTTAGTCCCACAGCTTTTGAGAGCAGATGTTTGAACTCACGATCTTTTAATTTGAGATATATGTGATTTAATCTAGTTGATATGATAAATTTATATGTATATAATATATACTGTTTAATTTTAGATTATTTTATTCATTATGGACATGAAAATATTATTAAAATTAAAATATAAAAAATTTCATCTTCTCACCTTCTCTCATATCACGTTTGAATTCTCTCGTCTTCCCTCATCATTCACTCCTTGCTTCCCAACCCCCCCTTCCCACGAACCACGTTTTCGTCGCCTCGCTCTCATTCTATGATGGACCATGTTGCTGCCACCGTTACCCCAATTGTCGTCGTCTGGAATAAAGGTGAAGGCGTCTTCGTTCTAGATATGTTTGGAAAAAGAGTTCATTTATTTTAGATCTAGAACAAGACATTCGTTCTATATTTGAAACTAAGGTGGAGGTGTTTTCGTTCCTCGTGTACACATAAAATTACCCCGACATATTGCTGTTTAAAAAATTAATAACAATCTAGAACCATTTAAAATCATTTTCAAAATTGGTATGTTTTGTTGACTCGTCTATTTACGAGTGGAGCTTAAAAAAAACCAAAAAAAAAAAAAAAGGGAAGGACGAGGACGAGCTAAAAATAGAAAAACAAGGGAAAAGGAAGAACACTACACGGAGAGCAATAAGCGGAGCTAAAAGTTAAATAAATAAATAAATAATTCATTAAAAAAAATCGATGCCTATAAAAAGACCGTTTTAATTTCGATAGCATAAAAATATCAACTTAAAATATCAAGTTAGAGAAAAAATATCAATCACGAGAAGAGCAGATTCTCTGTAATTCACAGGAACGTGAGCAGTAAGCGAGAGTATGCTGCGTGAGTACGTAAAGTAAACCAAAGCCCAAGGTTAAAGGTTTCGATCGAAGTCAATTGTTCGAACTCCAAGGTTTCAGTCACTGCAAGAGAGCTCTGAGGATCTGCTTCATCGCGCAGCACAGAACAATCGGAATTCGGCCATGAACTGTCTTCAAAACCTTTCACTGTCCGTCCGAAGTGAAGTCATCATTTACTTTCCGATTCCATCAGCTTCCAACAATTTCATCATTTACTTTCCTCTTCAAATTTCAGATCATCTACTTTGCCTCTGCGAAGCTTCAAATGCCGGAAGATAAAGCCTGAATTCCAGCTCTGCAAACTGGTACGCTCGTTCGCGCCACATTCTATATGTGAAGCTTATCTATTCCGCTTCTGTGTTATTTGTATTGAATGTTGTTTTGTTTGATGCAGGTAATGAGGAATTTTACCGATCTACATCGCCGTTCTCTTGTGAAGGTAGCTATAAAGAACCTGTGATTACGAGATTTTCTTGAACATTTTCTTTTATTACGATCGTTCTGTTAGTTTCGTGTAAGTGCTTATTTTCTTTGATCAGTTTGCCGATTGAATTTATAGCTCTCTCTAAGGCTTGGCCTAGTTGTGAACTATATATTGTTATCATCTTTCGGAAATGTAGCAAGTCTTACGGCAAATTAGTCAGTTTAGTCATCCGTAGTTTTGGTAGCTTTAGATTACTGGTTCTTACAAATAATAGATATTTGAATAATGACTCGTTGTCTACAGGCAGTACCTGGCTCTACATCAAATGCCGAAATGAGTGGCGCTGAGGTGAATGATGCTGAGGAAAAGGAGGAAAAATCTGAGATATATAGTCATAACATGACAGAAGCCATGGGTGCTGGTGAGAGCCGTTATCATGCGATTCCACTTTGAACTGGAAAATGCCTGTGCAGATGCGAATATTTGTAATTAAATTATTTGGATGTCAGAATTGGTTGAATGACTAAGAAATTAGAAATTTATTGCCATTTAGAGAAGAAAATTGATTTTCTGTTATGCGCTGAAATCGCAATTTGCTTAAAATTTTGAATTCAAGGGTGCAAGATTGCAGGTTGATTGATCTAATCTGCTAGTTTTCTTCATCGTATAGCTAGAGCTTAGAGAGATGCTTGCTGAGTTTTTACTCTTTAGTTGACTAATCTGATTCCTTTTTGACCTCTATGATATAGTATTGACATATAGACATGAGCTGGGAATGAACTACAACTTCATTCGTCCAGATTTAATTGTAGGATCATGCCTACAGGTGATCATTGTTTTTGACATTTTTCAACATGTACATTTTTTTATGCATTAACCATCTTATAATTTAATTCTAATCCAATTACGTCATGTTAGACTCCAGAAGATGTTGACAAGCTTCGCAGCATTGGAGTAAGAACAATTTTCTGCCTGCAGCAAGATCCAGATTTGGAGTATCCAAATTTCAATTCAGTGGCAATACTTTCCTTAATGTTTCACTTAAGAAAATTTCATCATACCTATGTACGTTTTACTAAATGGTTGATATTTGAGAAATTCTAACAAAAGTAGAGAGTTCCATAGATGAAGTGAAAAATGCTAAATTTCCTTCACCGTATTGGAAAGATATTTTGGAGTTGACATTGGTGCCATAATAGCATATTCAAAGACGTATGATGATATTGAACATTTGCGTGCTCAAATAAGGTCAGAAGAGGTTTGTTATCTTTGCTGTGCTTTCATGTAAACCCGTAAACCTGTAAAGCATATGATTCTTTGAACTTTTGGGAGATATTAAATACTAGAGTATGATGCAGCATGATGTCAATGCAGCGTTTCAAAAAGTTAAAATATAGCAACAGGCAATACATTTGAATATTTGGAGCTGTTACCTATATATTTTCTGATCGTATGATCTATAGAGTAGTTATTTGCACATCTTTTTGACTTTACATGTTAGTGGAAACGAGATTTCCCATATGATTTTCATGCCCCCATTTACAGCCATAGAACATATACTCCCTGAGGTATTTCTTGTTTGCTCTAGTATCTCCTTGGTTAAGCCAGTCCTACTGTGGGTTTCCAAGCTACCTATCTCAAAGTTTGAATCGTTTTCTTATCTTGCCTGAAAGATTCTATAAAATCATCATTGAACTCTTTGGACTTGATGTTCTCTTAATTAATCGAAAGAAATATTGAAACCTAATCTACCTAAGTACACCTATCTCAGATCCATATCTTTAGACTCACCTTTTGGCCTGTTTTTAGCTTATTATACTAAACATATTTATTAACACACTCAATCTCATGCAAGCACGAGCATGCATATGCATGATCATATTTTTAAGCATGTTGGCATTTTGCTCTCTATGACGGCCGGCTAAGGTCTGATGCAACAGGGATTTTGATGCACACGATCTACGGCTAAGATTACCAGCTGTTGTAAGCAAATTACATAAAGCCATTAACCGAAATGGTGGAGTGACTTATATACATTGCACTGCTGGACTTGGAAGAGCTCCTGCTGTTGCGGTATGCAGATTGGCTTGCTTCTAGAAATAAATAGCTATACTGTACAAATTACTTGTTTGGTAGAATATGATGAATTTCAACCAAGTACAATAATGCGTGAAAGATTAAAATCTCTCCTGAGAAAGGTTGTCTTCTTGGTTTTTGTGTGCTGTTTCCTAATTCGCTCCACTTAAGTTTTGTGAATAGATAAATGTATCTGTGCAGTTCTTTTTGTCGTTGTTTCTTGTTGATTATTTCAGCCTCTATTTAATCAGTCCCACTCTTCTTTGCCTTGTCGATGTTTTGGCTATTTGCTGACATTTCAATACTTTTGCATGCAACTCCTAAGGATGTATTGTGCTGGATAACTGGATGCGAGATTTGAAGCATCACATAAATGTCTGTGCTTTTTTTGGATCTGTTTGAGATAGTTTAGGTCCAATAAGAGTGTTAGTTTTTGGTTGGCAGTTCTTACTCAACATCATGTGTACCTTTTGCCTTTTCCTTTATTTTAATAAAAAAAACTGTAGGGTTTATGTAGATTACCAACTACGGTGATTGTATTTGATTCCAACTTCTTTAGCTTTATGGATTAAATCCCTTTGTTTTCTTGGCTGCCAACTATTGTTTCTGTTATGATGTTGAAAAATTGAGGTTAATTAATATCCTAACTTTTACAAGCAAACATTTTCAAGGTTGTTGTAATAAGAAATTTTATTATGACCATTTTAATTGGAGCGAATGTTAAGGTAGGATTTTGAACCTGTTCGTGTAAAATAGCTTTGGTTATTAGTTCTTTTGTATTTGGAATACTAGCTATATCATTTGGGTCTGCTGGAGAAAGATGAAAATTCATCATGAATCTTGGTCTGCAAGTCGAGTAATTGTATTTCTTTCCAATTCTTAGAGAGATTATTATGCTGCCTAATAAAAGATGTCAAACAATTATAACCTCTGAAATATATATGTGCGAACGTGTATGTTTGTATTTATGTTTTACAGAAATCATGTTTGACTATATAAATGAAAGTACAATGGCATTACAGATAAATATTTGACCCCTTTTGTTCCTTATTCTAAATTGAGGAAATTGAGATCCTAGGGGTACTTGAGAAGTTCTATTTTATATGGGAATTCTGTGGAAATTTTGAATCTTATATTAGTTTATCTCCAGCACAATTTTAATCATTGATAAATATGCTGATTAACTTCTTACCAACTTTTGAAATATTTTACGGACTACAGATGGCATATATGTTCTGGGTTCAAGGCTACGGACTCCATGAGGCTATAGAACTACTGCTGGTAAATTTCCCTTTTATACATTTAGTGCAACGAGTTAGAAACCTTCTATTGATTAGATTTACTCTGTGTATTTCTACTCTTATCTGTTTGGATTGGAAAAATAGGAGTTCTGAAACATTCTATACTTCAGTAGAAAATGCTGTGTTAACTCATCAACCAGTTCATATTTTATCATCACTAGATGGAAGTTGATCAATCCTTTTGTTTAATAACGGACACTGTATTAACCAATGAGTCATCGAGTTTCTTGACTTGTAATCCCTGTTACAAGTTACAACGTAGGATATTATATTCAAAGAAAGAGTTCTATTTTTTAAGTTCTAAAATTTTAAGATTGAAACTATTGTGAGAATTGAAACTTCGGTGAGGTATCAATTGTTTCCGTAGCATTTCTCAGATATTTGGACAAGTTTAGTCCTCTTACCTTGATCCACAGCAATCTTTATATCGTGAAGTGACAACATTCTCCCATTATTGACACACTCATTCATTACAGGAGCAGTGAATGTTTTCATTAAATCTGTCATGACTCGTGACTTAAAATGTTAGGAGTAAAAGTACTGATCTCAAACTATAGGCTTCTCTATGTTAATATGCTTGGATTTGCTTTCTTGCAGAGCAAACGCTCATGCTTCCCCAAAATAGATGCTATTAAAAGTGCAACTGCTGATATTGTAAGTATTTATATTTTCTTAGTTATTTGAATGATAGTTTACGTCTCTTGGGTTATTTTTTCACCTCTAAAGCTGCAGATGCATTGTTTCATAATTGTTCTCCGTGGGTGAGTTCTTTAGTGAAAACAACAAAACCATGGCAGTTGTTTGTTAGTAGAAGTACTGGGAATTCTAATCTGGAATGAGCTCGGCTTAGGGAGAGGGACCGGGCCTCTAAGTACCTCGGGGTCCTGTAATTGAATGAAGCCACGGGAGCTCGTTAATTGGGTAAACTGAAAATGCATACAGGAGCCAGGAGAGGAGCTATCAATTTCTGTTTATTTTACTGCATCCTAAGAGGTGCTAGGAGGTTGGTTACTGTGAGGCAGTAATGATAGGAAGAGGCTACTTCTTGACTCAAGTTTTATTCCTTATTGAGTTATAACTTCTAGGGAGCAATCATCTCTTGGCTTACAGTTATAATGTGGTACGAAAGTGATTCACCAATGTATTTTACTTAAAGCTTTCAGGATTTCGAAAGAAGCTTGTCACTTTATCGTGGAAAAATGACCAATGCTCAACTGTAGAAGTATCTGGACTTGACATTGGATGGGGCCAGGTAACAATGTTTCTTTCTTTCTTCCTCCTTCACCATCCTCTTGATGTTCAGTACTTCCTTGAATGTTTGATTTAGTTTTGGAAAACAGTATACGCATAACATAATTCCATCAGAGACCTCTGTATTCCTTGAAACGATCTGATATAAACCAAAGATTTGATTAGAATACAGCCTATCAGACGCTGGAGAGATCTGATACATTAAATTCCTTCTTGGCCCTAAACTAATTTCCCAAACCTCCCCTACTTTCCCTATATAGTCCATTAAAGAATTGCAAAATAAGGGTCCCACACTTACACCAAAAACACCCTTACCTCATCGTCCTGGTGCACGCATACCCGACGTTCCCTTAGTTAGATCTAAATTATCAATTACTTAAGGCAGCATTCAGCTCCCTTCCCCACAGGGTTAAGTAAACGGATGATTACCGATCTCCATTACATCAATCTTATAATCGTCTTCAGTATCTCCCTTAGTCAACTACTAGGAACCAACATGACTGTCAGTAACTAGGATTTGAATCATCTTGACACTTTTACTTGTGGATGGTTTAAAGTTATGGTATTAGCCTATTTGGCTTTGAGACGTCTCAAGTTGTGGCTTAGACCACTGTTGGATACTAAACAAAATATAGAAGGAAGGCTTGTTAGTTCTTGGAAAATAACAACAAATTTTTAGAAAATTATTTCGAATAACATTGCATCATCGAAGCGATGCATGCAACATTTTCAGAAGAGATATTCATTTGATAGTGATTACAATTTGTGAGCGATGCCATAAAAGTTGAAATTAACTTGTCTCTGTGACTTATTACACAGATTGCTCTTTTTCCCTCGGATTATCATTGAAGTATGGTTCATATTTGTTCTAGTATACTATGGACTATCATATTAGTAGCATCACTGATCAATTAAGTAGGCTTGTCAACTCAGTTCTTTCATGGCCAACTCACCTTTTCTTTTTTTTTTTATTTATGAGAAACACAAGAAAATATATACAAAGACACCCCCAAAAGAAGGGTGGGAAGTACAGCCTAAGGGCGGAGGGTAGAGGTAACCCTCCCCCAAGAAGAACTATACAATTACGGACTTCCAATCTTGTATAATCAAAAGGAGACTGTAGTTACAAAAAACCTTCTCGTGGATTGTTGCCCACCAAGAAGTCGTATGCTTAATATTGACACAAAAAGAATCTACGGAGGCCATTTTTCCAATTCTTCACCTAATTGTACCGGAACCAGACATATGACGTATATCTCTGTATCATGGACCAGTCTTGAAGATCTCTGTTGGCTCTACTCTAGGTTGTATTTGAGTGATACGACCAAAATTAGCTAATGTCAAAATCACTTCCATTTTCATTGATCATGTTTGGTAAATTAAAAAATTGATTTTAGGAAAGTTTATTTAAGGTATCATTTGGACGATGATTTTGAAAAATCAATTATACTTAAATCTTTTTTTTCAAAGTCACTCATTCTACCATCACTTCCGAACACCCTTACTTGGCTCAACTTTTGAACTTGTCCTCGACTGTACTGTGTGTCTTTGCATAGTTCATTACGTTACAATTTGGCTTTACTTCATAACTCACAATAGCAAGCGAGAGAACTACTCAGGCCAATTTTCTGTGCAAGCTCAATTTAAACTCGCAACTATACCTAGTGTTCGAAAAATGTTGAAAATTCTGACAATCAAGACTATCCTGCTTGGTAGTAGGATGCGAACCACAGTTGATGTGATCGTGTATTAATGATGTGAAATAGAAAGTGTTAAGAGTTATTGTTAGAATTAAGCTCAACGCTTCATTATTCCATAACTGTTGCTAAATTCCACGGTCAAATTAGAAACGAATGATTAGCCTATTTTTGATGGATTTAAGAATTTTCAACAACTTTTACTGGTAGGAAATTGTATTTATTGTTTAATCTGTGGAACCTTTTTTTTTTTCAGAGGATTCCATTAAAATTCAACGAGGAACGAGGTGCATGGATTCTCAACAGAGAACTGCCGGTATGACAATATTCGTGAGTTGATTTGAATTTCGATATGAATTTAATAATTAGGATGGAGTTGTTTGTTTTCTATTTAACAGGAAGGGCGATATGAATACAAGTACATCATTGATGGTGTATGGACATGCAATGAAGCTGAGCTCGTCACTCCTCCCAACCAAGATGGCCACGTCAACAATTTCATTCAAGTACGTTCTAGATAATTTCAATCTTATAAATGAAATAATTCCAGCTTTTTTTTTCTTCTAACGTTATTTTACTCGTACTTAGTTTCCTTCGCATGGGCCAATTCTAGTTCCAGAACTTATGGATTTGTGTCCAATAGATTTTTGAACTTTAAAAAAGCTTTTAATTGATCTCTAAATTTTAATAGGCTGAAAGTCTTTCGGCTACTAGACACAAAATTTTAATTTGAGGTACTTTACAAAAGCTTTTAATTGATCTCTAAACTTTAATAGGCTGAAAGTCTTTCGGCTACTAGACATAAAATTTTAATTTGAGGTACTTGATATCTTTCAAGTTTAGGAATTTATGGGACATAAAATTAAAAATTTTAGAGATTTGTAAGACACTTTGGACTTATTATGTATAAACCTTGAAACTTTAGAGACTAAACTCGTAATTTAACAATTTTCTTTTATTCCTATTCTAATAATGAAAACTTGATTTCTTATTTAAAAACATTTTTTTTTTGTTGTTTTTTCCCTCCTTTTTCCTTTTTAATTTTCCAGGTTGTTGATGATGATCCAAGCAGTGAAAGAGCAATTCTTCGGGGGAGGTTAAATGGAGATGAACCAGAGCTCACGGCCGAAGAAAGAAGCAAAATAAGACAATTTCTTGAAGCTTATCCAGATGAAAATTGAATCAAGGTATGTTGCTTTGCAAGTGTCATCTATATTATATAATATATATATATATATTTTGTCAACAAAAAAGAATATATATATATATATATATATATATTCACACATTATTCTGAAAAAAGTGTTAAAGAGGACATTATCTGTAATACAGTATAAATAAATACTAAGAAATAAAATAGATCGGATACTGTTGCACGATCACTGTGATTCACATTCACCAAAATAATATTTAATGTTTAGAGTTGATTACTAACCTCATTTTTTTAAGGTTTACCAGGCCTTGAACTATATATATTTTATTGTCCCTCGATAATTGAACATTCTATGAATTTTGCATAAAAATCATTGGCATCTTTTGTGAAGGGATTAGTGAATGATGAGAGAAAAAAATCTTTCTGATTTTTCATTTTCGAAAAGTAGGATTGCTTGAAATCTTGTTAGTCTTCGGTGTTAATAAATTTTGAAAAATGAATTTGAAATTGCAAAAATAAAAAAACAAAACAAAATGTAAATTAAGTTTCTATTTTTCAAAATCTCACTACCATTCTTTTTACTCATTAAATATATGATTTAGTCACTAATGTTTAAACTTATAGGAGTGAATTAAGATAAGTTTTATTTTCTTGATGATATTATTTCTCTAAATTTCTATATTGTGCCATGAAATTTATCATCAACCAATGTTAAATTTTTCTAATTTTTTCTCTTCAACTTTTTGTCTCGATTATTTTTTCCCTCTGCTTTTCTCTCTCTAATTCTTATTTTGTTTTTCCAAAGGTGTAGTTCTGTATAAAATTTTATAAGATGTATAATTGACTTTTACAATTTAAAAATGAGATCATAATTTGATAGTTATTGTATACATGGTTGAAAAAATGATTTTGGAACATAGAAAGTAGAAGATGTCAAATACGTTTAACTTTTTGACAGTTAAATGCTCTTCCCATCTTGAAGGTTTATATTCTCTCCTACCAATACACCAAAACGTGATTTAAATCTTTTTCCCACCTCGAGCGAGTTCTGTTGCTACTCTTTATGTTTTTAATTAGCATATGCAAAACTTTATCCCCAAAAAAAAAAAAAAAAAGAAAGAAAGAAAAAGTATATGCAAAACGAGAAACCATCCAAATTCATAATCCACTAGAAAGAGAAATCTGGACATATCCATCACTTTCAACTTCGTTTTAGTTCTAAATTGGATGAAAAATGTTTGATTACGAATTATTGTATTATATACATCTAATTGCTAGACTCGAATTAAGGAAAAGAGCTTCAAAGAAAGTGGCGTACTTGAATTGATCGTCGTCTTCTGTAGTTGAATTTTACTCATCAGCATCTGTCGCAGCAGCTTAGAAGCAAGAACTCTCCAGTTTCCACCAAAAATATGCACAGATTCTATCTACAAACTGCGGCAAACCATTAGAAAGAAGAGAGCTAAATATATCGTCAATCAAAATCTCCCAATTCCGACAAGTAAAAATATGAAAAAAAAAAAAAGGAAAAATGAAGAAATGCGTTCAACTTATATATATCCACGTGAACAAAAACTGACCATTTACGAGGCAAAGAGATTTATGATGTGTTTTCTATCCTCCAACTCCAAGTGGGCTTTGCTTGTATCCGTGCTTAAGCCTGTCTAACTTTTTCTCTCTGGATCTTCTCTTCTTTTCCATTTTCCGCCTGTACATTTCTTCTCTTTCAATTTCATAGATCCCTTCCCAAAATACCTCTCCAGTCAATGGCCATAACCATGTCCGTGTCGGGTTCGGGTGATCGTCGTCATCGGCAGCTTCGGCCAAATCTTCATCCATGGCTTTCAACAATGTGGTGTTGAAAAATTCTGGCCACATGAATTCCTTACGTTCTTCAACTGGATGCTGCTCCTCCAGTGAACCTGAACGTGGATCTAAGTAAACCATTCTTCGCCCACTATGGTAAGCCCACACGTTTATCAGGATTTCCGATACCCGGCAATAACAGTGTCTTCTCTGTCCGTCCACCACGAAAACAAAACAACCTTTAAGTTGATCTTTCCATGGGTATAAGTGCTTATTACAAATATTTCTCAAAATTTTCAATTTTCATCGTGTTTGGCTAAATATTTAAAAATGGTAATAAAAGATTCTAAAATAAAAATAACTTAAAAGAAGCTTTTAGGAAAAGCATTAAAAAGCTTCTTCTTAAATAATTCCTTTTTTTTTTTTCCTACAAAAGCTAATTTAGAGTGTAATGAATGATTTTAAGAGGACCAAAAGTATTTTCTTAAAATCGGCAGTCTATTAAAAAGTAATTTAAAAAACAGAGTAGTTTAAAAACATTTTTCAAAAAACACTTGAAAAATGGTTATTAAAAAAATGATTATAAAGTAATGTCTAAAACATATATTTAGCTAAAAGTAATATAGTTGTAGTTTAAGCATATAAAAGAAAAGATGCCAACCCCACTGTACTAAAAAAAAAAAAAGATGCTTAAAACTAAAACTTGTGTCAAACTCATCTTTAATGGTGCTTCTTACAAATGATTATTTAAAACATTTTTTTCCCTCATAAAGAACATTCTAAACTTGGTAAAAGTAAAATTGCACCATAAAAGAAATCTCCTCACGGATAGGTATAGGATATTTACCTCCAGCCCTGAGGAAGCCAGCAAACATTCGTTGACATTGCCAGACTTCCTGTTCATGGCATCAACCGAATCTACAAACATTCTGTAGCTCAACTAGGAAATTTCAGTCACTATCCAACCCAAAAAGTTGCACTTCATATTGTAATACAAGGGAAAAAAAATTAAGCAGAATAATTTAGCAAATTACGTGAGAGATCTATAAGGATTCTGATATGTAATGTGCTTACCGGGAAAACATGATGAACTCTACGAAGGTAGGGGTTGGCATCACCCAGCTATGCAGAGAAGACCAACGACCTCCATCATCAGGCATTGGAGGAAGAGCTTCCGCATGTGATGGTGGTAGTCCATACATCTCCCTAAATGCATCTTTAAATGTGGTTCTGGATGGATGTGAATTAAAAGTGAGAAAATATTTCAACATAGTTTAGTTGTTAAGATATTTGTACTTCGGAAGTTGAAGATTCAAATCCTTACCTTAAAATTTGTTTTACACATAGAAATAAGGACTAAAACATTAAAACAAGAAATATGAGATGTTAATAAGGGATGATAAAAAGCTAACATGCAGAGATGGAAGTTGACTATTACTTGTCAGTTTAACTCTATATACATAGTGCTAATTCAAATCTATTATCTACAGACTATAATTAATGTCATAGACTAAATTGATACATCGATATTTATAAAAATATTAGATCAAAATGAGAAAAAAAATAAAAATTTAAAGAACAAAATATTAAAAAGTAACTTTGTATGCATGGTGTATGAGCTTCAACCATGTTTAGAGCAAAAAGAAAAGAAATGTTATACCAAGCCTTACTGTTTTGTTTTTGTCTTTTGAAATTCTAGTAGCCTTATTGTTATTCCTTCTTTTTCATTTATGCCAATTGGATTGCGTTTTTGGTCATCTCCTCGTTTTTCTTTTTGTAACTTTTCATTTTGGAAAAAACAATGGAAGCATTGACCAAAGAACATGAAGCAGTTATGATTACCATATTAGAAAATGTTGAATAACGGACATACCTGCAAAGTCCCCGATTGAAGATGTCACATACGGACCAAAATGGGTAACCATCGTCACTGTTTAGAACTCTATGATCCACGTCCAAGTGCGCCCAGAAGTAAATAACTTCTCCTCTAGTATTCTCCTGAATTGCTTCTTCCAAAACCTTTTCAGCTGTTTTAGATAACGAGACCTGCTTTTTAAGAGACGAGGCTCATCGTGATTTAGGGTAAAGAAGTAAACAAAAAAAAAAAAAAAACAGACTACTTAGCAGCATAGATGTATTGGCATAGTGCTTAAAAACCCTTCAATTTCACCTGTAGGTTATTGATCTTGAAAGTCCTAAGATTGCCTACATAAGAATAAGATGATATGTATCTGGAAAATCTGACTGTCAGATGTCAGATGGTTAGGATTATTATTTTATTTTATTTTATTTTTAATTTCATTTTCAGACCTCGTAACATGGGAAGCTGAAAGGATGTCCAGGTTAAGAAAAGGTAGAAATATTCCTTATCTGAGACTCAACCTCTAAAAGTTTATTTACATCTCTCTTAAAGCCTAGCAGCTATCTAACTCGGAAGAATATTCGCAAGATCTTATCTAACAAGTAAAGTCCCGGGAATGGATTACCTTCCTACCATCAGCTCGCCACGATTGGAAACCAATCCAAGGTCTTCTGTGAATTGTATCAATCTTATTTGCAATGGCAAACATTCCTCCAATCTCACAGAGAATGTGTTGATAGAATCTGTCTTTCAAAAGGGGAAGCTGCTGGGCGGCATTAATATCATCTGATTCCGACCTCAGTGCTCTCGTAGACTGGAAATTACAAACAACAAAGAATGCAAAATGAGTATCCTGACAGCAAGGAATACCTTAGTTAAGAATAAAGAGTAAGCGATGACTGGATATGTGACAGTAAAAGTCTTGTCGTTCCTTTTATTTGCTCCTAGTTTTGATGACACGATCTAAATTATAATAACTTCAAATGATATATGTTTAACATCCAAGACTGAGGATCTAGCAAGAGAGCACGATTGAAGGGATTAAAATCAATCTTAAATTTTCAAATGAATGACACTGAAGAGATTATAGCTAAGAAAACAGATTCAGATTAAAACAAACAGAAAAATATCAGCAGAAAACTTTGGATGGGAGAAGCTCACCAGACTAAGTCCACGATACCGAGCACCATGATGCAAAAATGGCCAAGCTGCAGGTCCGCTGTATATCTCGTAGATGCATACTGGCTGCCCTACCCTTTCAAGCTCTCCCTCCTCCTTCTCCTTTTCAAGCTTCATTCTATCGCACTTCCGTGCTTTACGATGTACTTCTTCCCAAGAACCTAATCTTCTATCTGATTTTTCTTGTAGCTTCATAAGAAATCATATATGGCCTCGCTTTTAGGAAAGTGACTAACATAAAAATTGCAGACAAAGACAAGGGTAGTGAAGAACCAAACAAGTCATAATGGAGAAAGAGTAACATACCTCCTCCATTTCAACTCTATCATGTTCTTCAATGCTTTCTATTTCCGCAATAATATCCCAATCTTGTTGGGTTGGGATATCAGGCACCAAATTCTCCTTTTCAGAACTGGAGATGTTTAAGGAACTAACAAGGTCAGAGAACTCCCCTTCAAGTCTAATCACTACACTAGATTTCCTTTTAACATCCTCATCGCGTTGCTCATTAAAAGATCCTTGTTCTATATCTTTCCTAAGGAGATCCCATTCCCACACCGCTTTTGGAAGCTGGGTAATGGAACCTGGCAGTATAACCTCTGATGGGAAATTGAGGAACTCCTCCATAAGACTTGCATATCCAGTAATGCACTCTGAAGCAAGCATATTTTTAGCAAGCAATCTTCCAGACGAAGCAATATTGTTAGCGATTCTAGAGAGCCTTCCATCAGAAATAAGAACCGAGAGAGCTCTCATCAAAGCATCCGGACTGAATTTCGTAAAAAGTATCCCATGGAATCCCTCAACAACCTGCACGTTTCAAGACACTATTATTATATTTTTCCTTTCCAATGGAGGAAGGGGAAGAGAAGTAAAACGGAGACAAAGGAAAATGAGAAATTGTTCACTAGTTAAACGACCATAGGAGAACTTGAATGAACTTACATATTCTTTAATAATGGGCAAATCAGGTGCCACTATTGGGATTCCAAAGGTCATGGCCCTAATGAGTAGGGGAGGGAAATCTTGTACATCTTGTGAAGATCCATAAAGAACAACGTCGGCCAGGGATAAAATATCATTTACGTCATTATCAAAGCCATAATGGCTTAAATAACCACGAGGAAGTCCTAAACGTGAAGCAGTTTCCTACACAAAAATGATTGATCATTACTCCGAAGAAATACTTGGATTTATAATATACAATCACAAAAATTCACAAGAAAAATGCACATGCAAACATTGGCGATGAATATAACACAGGACGGGGCCAGGATCCAACTGTTCCCATGAATTGCAAAGCCTTTGTTCTGTCAAGTTGTACAATCTAATTATATTCCATTCTTTTCAAATATAAACCACTGAAACGCATTTTGAATAATCAAAATTCAATACTGGGCTTCCATGTCATTGTGAATCATCCTGATCCAGAGTCATACGTATGAATTCTGGTTCTACAACATTAATACGATACAATACAACTATCGTACCCGTTAAAAATAATAAAAGAATTAAACCAAGAAAAAGAACCTGGGTGGTGAATCCACTGATTGTGCCAGCTCATACACATTAGAGTAGTTTTCTCCCGAACCCTCTAAAGGCATCCTGGTATTCATTTAATAACAAGATAACGCCATTCCTTTGTACCCAGCCTCAGTCTCAGTTGTTTCAGGAAAGTATCAACTTCTAATTACAAAAAACCTTCTTCTATATAGAAGCTCACCAAGAAGCCATATGCTTTATATTCACAAAAAAAGAATCTTTCAACACTACTTTGTCTTAAACGAATCCTAATGTTTCTTTCTCGCCAAAGAAGCCAAAGGAGAAAGAAGTTACTCAATCCTCATCATGAATATAAATTGGAAGTTGGTTTCCCCAAATGCCCGTCCTATATGCTGGCTATAACTACAAGTCCATTGTTTCTAAACGTAATCTAATTCTGCCTCTAGAATTTACATTTACATTGTGAATTTTCCTTTTAATAAAGTAATCGAATATCCTATCTGTTCAAAGAAATATTGCAACAACTAACAGAAACTTTGTAAATCTCCAATTCTTCAAGGAATTTCTCTAAATCTTAGTACAAAAATTTTAAATTGAGGAATTTAGATATAAAAATTCCCAATAGATTTTACACACCGCAGAAGAAGAGAATGAGCCAACAGAATCGTATAAGTTTTAGTGCTAGTTATACTAAAATTTTGAGAAGATAAGACATGCTATAATTCAATCCATATTTTCCCAATCTAACATATCCAATAATTACACACCTATTCATTTGAAAGAAAGAAATAGCAGTCACAGGCAAATTGGAAGGTAAAGAAATCTGACAAGCATAACAAAAGACTACCTGCAGAGTATCATTGCATCCGGCAGTGGAATTACCACACAAGAAAACAAATTTAAACGACTCTCCGGCATTTTTCTTCCTTGCATATTTAGTCAGTAGAGGTCCCATGCGATACAGTGCTGCAGAATATTCCGGTGATAGCTCATTATAGAAGGAATTTCCAACTACAAGAACTACGAAATCTTCAACACCGAATCCAAATTTCTCTCCAACTTGATACTTGAAGTGAGACTTCCTATAACTTTCAGCAGCCCAAACATCCACAGGTGATCCGCGGATCACATGAAAATTTCCAGTGTCGAGCGCACTATACAACATCTGATGGCAAATAGAACAAAAATAAGCAGTTGCTAAGAGAAACGGCAATTATGGGTGTCTAAAAGCTACATAATAGAAAGTTATAAATAGGTAACTTCACAAACTTACTGGAAGAGCAAAATTAGGAAACACAATAACACTGGCTCTGCTAAAAGTACTTCTCCAATGAGAAACAAGATTCTTCCAGCCCATTTCCTTGTACATTTTAAGACGCTTGGCCAGGACATCATCCTGAATGATCCATATCAGTGGTATTGAACAAAAAGGATCCAGCATAATGCTGCATATGTATAAAGACATTAGTTGTGCCATCTCGAGGGGAAAAAAGTTCACATATCTCTTCACACATCAGCACTACTAACTAAAGAAAAGGTCCCTCCAAACATTCAGATATTCGTACTTCCACATCCAAGTTCTCCAAACAACTTTGCTATCAAATTTCAACGAAAAATAAAATTCTCATTACATCAGTTTCTCGTTTTAAAATACTGGTACTAATCAAACAGAGGAAAAAAAATCTATAGATAGTAAATTATAAAAAATATTCACGAGATAAGTCCGTGTTTACTAACATTAATGTCAAGAAGTTCATAACGTGCAAGGTTAAATTATATTTCCATAGCAACTACCCTACCAAATGATATCAAATACGAAACCAACATGCAAGATTTAGTTTACAAATGGCAAGTAACAGTATAGATGTAGTAAGCGAGCCCAAGACATTATTTCCTACCCAAACATCATCCCGAGCCTACTATTTTAGCTTATTAATTTATATTTGAAAGTAAACGTAGTCATAAATACTTCTTTTAATAAACGTAGTCATAAATACTTCTTTTAATGGTCGATGCTGAGTTCAAAGGATAGAATGGATGCAGAGTATACATTTAGTTGTGGATACATCATAGCAAGAAGTTCTTCCTAATTACAAACATATTTGTTATACATGCAAGCAACAAACAAGTTAGGATTCTCTTTTCATTCTTTTGACAATAAACTATACTTGTAGAGCACAATAGTCGTAAACAATAAATACTGAATGTTCAGATGTTAAACCATTAAAAAAGCCCATAAAAAAGGACGTTGATGCCTCGGATGCAATAATCAATAATGTAATGCCTACAACTGCACCTTCCCATTAGAAATAGTGGCGTTTTCTACTGCCAGAATATAGACACCATATATTTAAATAATACATTAAATGAAGATTCCTCAGACTTGTTTGCATATAAAAAAACTTCTTCACCATAATAAATGGAAGGTTAAAAGTATTGTTAAGCATTGGCTCCCTTCAAGTTTGTAGTTGCTTAGATTGCTTGTACTCAACTCCCTCAATGACACGTAAAGTCTAAGACATAGTAGATTATCTAATCGATTGTTGTTTGTATCATGGTAAGAGGAAGGGCAAAAGTATGGATGATCATTCGGTCACCATGAAAGTCTGTTTGTTATTATGTTGTATTCCTTCTTGCAAATCACGAGTCAGTTAGCTATTCTTTCCTTGCTTGTGAAATTGCAAATAAGTTATGGTGTAAACTTCTTATTCTGTTCAATGTATGTTGGACTTTCTCAAGGGATGCGTATTCTCTTATTTTGTTAGGATGTGTTTAATGACAAGCCTGTAAGAAAAAGATATTTTGAAAATATGCATATTCCAGTTTATATTAATATTATTTTTGCTGGAAAGCACAAGAGAACTCTTGAAACAAATGCTAGAATACTTAAAACAAAAGATATTTGAATAGAATTAAATTTTGTAATAATTGGTTAAAAATTTTGTACTGATTGGTTAGAACTTTTGGTATCTCTTTTACTTCATCGTATTTTAAATTCGAAAATTGGAGGATTCCTTATCCTCCTATTTTGTAATTATCTTTTAATTATTAATATTATGGTTTGTTAAAAACATAGTAAAATACAATAAATAATATTATTCCACATTTTAAGAAGCTTTCCTGAATTAGATGAGCAGTGACTAATTCCATCTATGAGCACAACAAGTATATGATTTACCAAGGCCTCATATATGCGAGAAAACTCCAACCGTTATACACCTCATTTGAAAGATATAGTGTCAAATAAACCAACCTTGCAATAGCCTCCTTCCCTTCAAGAGAATCAACGATGATGCCTTCAAAACTGCAAGGATAAAAGTTAACCATTCATGCAGTGCTGAGTACTAACAGAGATCATCTTGTGCTGGTACAAATAGGAAAAGAAACAGTATAAGTCTATATTTATCATTTATGTACGTATTCATAACACATGTATGTGTGTGTATAAATATGCAGATAAAACATGCACTCACAGTGACCAATCGATATGGCCATAATTCTCTGGCTTTAAAAGGACAAGTCGACCAAGTTGCTGCCACATTTGACATGCTTTTCCAATGCCAACTGCAAAAATCTGAGACGTTTTCATAAGAATTATAATCATTTAAAAACTAACTGTTAACAGACATGAAGGTTTCAACGACACATCCATATCCTATTCCTGTCTGACAGAATATGCCTAGAGAACCATCCACCATGTGATTTCTTACACTAAGCTATTTCAGCAAATAAAAGGCAATAATGAAACACGAGGAATAAAAGCAATGTCAAAAAACTCACCTCAAACACATATCCGAGCTCCTTCATATTCTTCATTACAGTGATTAACAGCAAAGATTGTGGATCTTTCTCAGTGTTTCTCAATATCTGATATTTTCAGCAAAATAAAGAAAAGGAATAAATGAATAATTCATTTATGAAACCATAAATGGTTAGAATGCATAACGCATTTAAAACAGGTAGCCTTATTAGACATGCATTTTAGGACTCTGGTGAATGATCGAAGTCTACACATGATGATATAACATCATAAACATGTACTGTTATACGCACACCGGCAAATATAAACATGTAAAAGAACATTGATGGCAAAAGGACTGAGTAATAAGAGTTGTTAAGTAAAAATTCAATAAATTTCTCAAAATTAACCACTGCATCCAAAAGAATGGAGTTCAAGATTAAAACTCCGAATGGCAAGAAAATGGATAGTTGCTACTAAGCTAGATACAAGTCAAGAAGATTCAGTCACTCAGATAAAATTTTACAGGTTGTGAAGACTAAATAATGATCTACCTATCAATTAATCATCAGCGTGGGGACGAAAGTGAAAAATTAAATACGCTGTGATATCCTGTCAGCTTATAATGTTTATAGACGCCAAAAGGTTGCTGATTCCATATTGATGGTATCTTCAGCTTATATTACAGTAGTAGGTTTGCACTAATATCCACTGTTTATTTCCATTAACTGATCTTATCTTGCTATTCGAAGTTTTCCCCTGCAGTTCATTCTTCCATGCCTAAAAGGTTTAAAGTCACGTATATGCTAAAAACAGGATTTCAATTTAAATGCAGCTTTACTGCAAAAAACATAGTGTTTAAAAGATTTATATCAGCCAAAATCCAGAGCATTCTTGTGTGTACTTTTAACCAGCACGTAGAACAGAGAAGATAAAAGCAGTTCCAAAAAAGCTTATGATGTTTTGTTGTGGAAATCAACATCAATAGACAATAGTATTCTATCAGACTTCAGATTGCAGTTCTGGAGTGTAAGTTAGCCTGTATCAATGATATAGTGTAAATAGAAGAATTGCATTATGGACGCACAGACAACTACCTCGAAAAGATAACATTCTTTTCCAGAGTTCTCGTGCTCGTAACTTCCGACTCAGTCACTTAAACGATCAATTCCATCGCTAATGCCATAGAGCTCAATCTACGAGTTATTTAGGAGACTTAAGACAGAGTGAATTGATCATATGAATTTCCAAATTCTTGTCGCTGGACTTCAGAGGACAAGATGTTGCACTAGAGGTATGCATATCACTCTAATCAAAATATCGTACAAATATTTTCTATTAGAAAGCAAAAACTAATCAACGCATTCTATTATTCCACAACTAGCGGTGATATATAGTAGCATGAATTCGTCTTCCAAGGCAGAAGACATTGAAATGAAAAATGGAGCACGTAACTTAACTCATTGTCACATAAGTTCTTGAGAATGCAAGAAAGAATCAAAACTCGATCACTCACCAGAGCAAGCCTCGGTTTCCGAACACCTCTATGATCCTCGGAGCGCATTCGATCAAGCTCATTACCTTCTATAAACCTCCGAGGAATCCTCTGCGGCACGAACTTAAGCGTCATCCCAAGCTCCAACTCTGCGTCGCGCGACCAAGCTTTCTCTCTCTTTTTCATGAACACCGAAGTCATCCGACTCTCAAGAAACAAAGAAACCATGCATAGCAGAAACAAAGCGAAGCCAGCAAAAACGAAGAACGATCTCCTCCTGAACGCAAACCAGCCGTGCCGATCGGACCTGCCGTGGTTTGATCGAGAACGCGAGGCAGGGCGATCAGAGAACACATTGCCTTGCTCCTGATACTGCTTAAGATTTCGCCTAGAGAGAGAGCGGTCTCTGAACGATTGGAAGCCGAGACCACCAGCGTCATCGTCATCGACCTGTGGAGATGAGTCCGGCGCCATAGCTTGTACGCGATCTTCTTCTGGAGAAAAAATGGCGGGAAACTGTACTGGTTAGAGATGGCGAGAGGTGAAGAGTGGTTGTTAGGGGGAATGCTATGGAGAGTAGCGCGAAGTGGAGTGATTCCGTTTTTTTGTTTTTCGATTATTCTTTTCTGGTTCGTTTTCAGCGTTTTGTTTCGCTTTTATACCCGTCTCCACTGGGGAAAGTTTCTGATCAAGTACAAAATTACCCTTTTGTCAAAAATTAAAAATAATAAATAAATAAATTCCATCGTTTTCTCTAATTCAGTTAATGGGATATTTGACGGTTATCTAAAATATATTTACGTCAAAAGAAAAAATTGTTTGACAAAAAACTGTTAAGGAAAGAGAAAATAATACAGAATTTGTAGTTTGGTGCATAGATATCTAATTCAGTTACTTATATACATATATTTTTTTCGTTTCTAAAAATTGAGATTCTTTACAGTAACCTTTTGTTTTAAGAAGACTTTAAAAATCTTAACTAATTGAAAAAATTAAAAAAATAATTGAATATTGTATCTTAAAAAATAAAAATTGGTGTCAAAACGATACTTCATCAGTAATTGGCATATACCTCCAATCATGAAGTTGTAAGTTCGATCCTTCACCTCTTGTTATTTTATCAAATATTTAGAAAATAATTTTGGATTAGAATACTACGCTTCCAACAGTTTTCTTTTTGACAAATTTTATCTGGTTATATTTTTATGTGGCAAAGACAGATCCCAACCCAACCTGGCGAGTATATCTCAATAGTACTTAGCATATATTTCCCACCAAGAGGGTATAAGTTTGATCCCTTACCCCACATGTTGTACTAAAAAACTAAGCATAATTTAACATTAGTAATCTCTTATAAGTTGGGTTCATATATCTACTCATTATTTTATTTAATATTTTTTTTAAGGAAAAAGGTAGTTGCATTAAAAATTCAAAGCTACTTGGACTACCTTTGAAGGGATATTTCCCCATGCAATTTCCAAAAGCTAGAAAGGAAAGTAGGAAAACCAAAAAAACGTGTCTAAATGGGTATGCCGCTGCTCTGTTAACGAATGAACTGGTCAGTTGCTTTCACAAGGAAGGTAAGAAAGAAAAAGATATGAAAGTATAAATTAGGACAATCTTTTACACACCAAACAATCAGAGCTGAAAATCACTGTGAAAGAATCGAATTCTACCTGAAAATTGAGGCAATGCATAGATGGAGCCAGCTTAATACTAATTATATATAATATTATTAAAAAATATATCTTATTTTTAAAATCGGTTATTATTGGCTTAAAAAGTTTTAATTCTGTATCTCAAATTTTAAAAAAATTTCCAAATCTAATAAAGTTATTCGATGGCTCTCTGTTTTTCTCTTAATTGCACAAATCACAGTAACAATTTGGTGTTTTTTAAACGTGGAGAGAAAACCCTTTAACAGTAATATATACTTTTATCTCCTGCACTAGCCACTATCTATGGATTGGTCTCGAACTATACATTTTCTTTCACAATGCAAATTCTAACAATAAATTAAATAGAGATATCTTCCTACTTACGACGAATTATAAAACTGAGGTTATTTATTATATTTTTTTATGCATTAATTTATCTTAATTGTTAAATTTTTAATTGGGGTAACTAGACGATACCTAATACTAGTAAGTATCGAAATTTTATCCATATAATTATATTTCGCATGGATATGTTTCTGTGATAAAAGTGGAGAATCGGTACCATCGTAAACTTTAGCTCAGTGGTTAAAGTACTTTTTTCTTTTCTTAGAAGCCG
Organism: Momordica charantia; assembly: GCF_001995035.1. The sequence goes on along the minus strand of NW_019104500.1, from coordinate 2,957,950 downwards.
GAAATTCAATCCATTTTCTCCACGTTCATCATATGCAGAAGAAAAAAAAATGGAGAAATGGTGCTTCAGTAATCAGGGAAGGCCTCGTGGGCTTTCCAGAGGTTCCCGACTCTAAATGGGCTTATGCAAAAGTAAGCCCAAAACGAGGAAAAAAATGGACCCAGGTAGTTGGTTACATTATTATGGGCAGTTCCGTAATTTGGTTTTATTTATTAGACATATTTACAAGATTTTTTTAAATAAAATATTTGCAATTAAAAAAAAAAAAACTAAATTAGAGTGGAGCTGAATCTGTGGGTTCGCCGTGACTGCGCGGATAGCAGTTTTAATTGACTTTATTTTTCATTATTAGGTTTCTTAATGCGCGTTTTAGTTGTAGCTTAGCGTCGAAAGCCATCATTAAATACTCTCCTTATCTTATCTTATCTCAAGGCTAGGTCCTATTTCACCCATTTTTGTTTAGCCATTTATTATTTAAAATTTAAATACTGTTTTGATTCTTCTAATTTTGGTTTTAATTCGTTTTAAACTTTATATTATTAAAATATTCATTTTAATTTCTATATATACTTTTTATTCAGTTTAGTCTATATATTTTTAAAATATATATTTTTGAAATGTACTTTTAACTAGCTACTATGTTTTTCTTTTATTGACAAAATTTTAGCACAAACTGTATATACAATAGAAATGATTTAATACAAATTCATGACTATATTTCAATAATTTATGGAGTAAAAATATCATGCTAGAATGATGATTAAAAAATGAGGAAAATAGATTGATTAAAATTATCACTTTTTAAAAGTACATGAATTAAAATGACTAAAATAGACAAAAATAAAAAATACATAACTAAAATAAGCGTTTTGAAAGTAACTACAATAAACCCAAACTAAAATTACATAGACTAAAATAGTATTTAAATCTTATTTAAATTAAGAATGGAGTAATCATTTTTCCTAAAGATGGGTTTGATTCAGTTTTTAAAACAATATTTTTAAGCTTATTTCAAATAAAATAATATAATATTTTGAAAGCTAGTTTTGCCCTAAATACTATATATACCATCATTTCAAACGTTCATCTCTTACTAGCTAAAGCAATATTTTTAAGTAAACATGATTTTTAATGGATATTTTGATGAGAGAAGTTGACAATAATTTTGAAACAGTGAATTATTTTTAAGTAATTAAAAGTTATTTTCAGATCTTTTATGTTGTTTAATTAAACAGCCAAATTAACTTTTAACGGTTTATTTATAAGTGTTTTTGGCTTAAATATTCATGTTTTAAGCTCTTACAACGTTTACCAAGTTTCATTAATTCATCTGCCCACACTTTTTAATGTATTTTTATTCTTCTTACCAATTTTACATTCATGCACTTTCCTCCCACTCGTATTTCTTTTAACACAAACTTTCTCTTGTCAAGTATTTTGGATAATTTCTTTGGCATTTATATTTTTTCTCACTAATATCTCTCGTCTTCATAAGCATAATTGTTTTTATTTTAAAAAAATATTTCTCTAGTATTTTATTTAATTTTAAAAATACATTTTTGGTACTACTGTGAATTTTTTTTTTTATATCAGTGAGTGTCCAGACTAGCTTACGCGCACCTCGACGCAAAGGAATTACTAATTCCTAAGGTAGGTGGTCATCATGAGATTTGAACCAATTCCATCTTAATTAACTCTAGCTCTTGTGGTGATGAAAAGAAAGGAGAAATGTTAATTTTTTTAAATAAAAAAAAAGAAAAATTGGGAGATTAAACCTCATGAAATTTTTTTATTAGTTCTCAAAAGGCTTTACTCAACAATTAATTAAAAATTTATTAGAACTCCAATATTCATTCAATCTTGGTCATCAATTAGGATTGTGAAAGCATCATTAAACTATTATTTTTAGTACAACAAAACGTATAACTAAATTAAATAATTTGATGTATTTGGATAAGTTCCATAAAAAAAATAATTCAAACACATGTTGAATGTATTTACAGATGGTCAATTTGTTTCACTTGATTAAATTCATTTATTACATGATGATTTTAATAATTGATAAAAATTTTGTCCATCAGATGACATTCATGTATTTACTCGATATAAGTCCTTAGCTAGATTTTTATGTACACAGAATCTTGTAAATATTTCATGTAGCCAAACATATGGGTCCGTCGTATTTAATACAACTTAATGCAAATTATTATTATTCTGAAATAAATATTAAAAATTCGAATTGATAACACATATATATAATATTCTTCTTTACAATTTTGGGGAACATGTATATTTAACCATGACAATGACATGTTTATTTCTTGCCCTCTTTATCTTGTTCATGTTCTCAAACTTTTCACAGTTCTAATAAAATATAGATTTTTTGAAATTATTATTTATTGTCTATTATGTTTACAAAGTATAAGTTTTTACTTCAATATTGCGAATGTTTTTAAATAAAATAAAAGGGTAAATKGCATAAATCACCCTTAAAGTATGGTAGATGTTGCAATTACACCCTTCAATTGTAAAAATTAAAATCTCAAAATTTCATAAAGGAAAAAATTGGACCCCTCAATATTTAATATTAAAAATTACACCCTTAAACTTGCCTAAATAAGAAAATTTTACCTTAGTTTTTCAATTATAAAAATAAAATCCTTAAAACTTTAAAAGTGAGATGTATTTTACACTATTTTTCCCCAAATTTCTATTTTTACCGTTGAAACATGGAAAACGGAGCGGGGTCTCCATCCACCAAACTCATTCTCGAGATTTCCACCCCTGCTCGCGTTTCATCGAACACCTTTGCTTCTCTGGAACCACCATCCAAATGACGGGGATGACGATCATAAATACCATCGCTCTTGCACCTTCCTCTCTAATCAACTTTCTTTTAAGGGTTTGATTTGGTTAATGACATAGTCTGCATTTTTTGATTGGAGGGGTTGGGGGTGTGGTCGCCGCTTAAGAAAAGGAGGAAGAGGCTTTTCATGGAGAAACACGAACGTAGACGTGTGGCTGAGGACAGGCGATCGGAGGAGAATGAGGTTTGTCAGATGAGTGTCCAATTTCGATGTTTCAATTGTAAAAAGAAGAAAATTTGGGAGAGAAATAGAGTAGAATACATGTAATTTTTAAAGTTTAAGGGTATTATTTTTCTACTATTGAAAATTTTATGGGTAAAATTTTATAACTTATACAAGTTTGAGGGTTTATGTTTTATTATTAAATGTTTAGGTGTCCAATCTTTTCACTTATGAAACTTTGAGAGGTTAATTTTTTCTAATTGGAAGTTGAGGGGTGTAATTGCAACATCTACCATACTTTAGGGATGGTTTGTGCAATTTATCCAAAATAAAATTTGAACACGAAGTTGAGGTGGATTTCTACCCCTAAACATTATTGTCTCCCATTTCTCATTTTCTATTAATAAAGTATTAAGAAAATACATTATTATTTTACATTTTTGTGTTAGATTTTAATTATGTTACGTTTTATTGAAAACGGTTAACTAAGACCATTGGTAAAGATTTATCAATTTTGTTTTTAGTTAATTGTTTTAAATAATGACTTTTTAATTACTTATTTATTTCATTTTCACATTTTTAGAAAATTATACTTAAATTCTTACCCCTAATTTATCTATAAAACGTTAACTAAGATCTTAAAGTTTCTTTAACAAATAGATTACAAACTATAAAAAAAAAAAGGCGAGAAAGTAAATAATATATCTTTTAAAAATAAAATAGTTATCGAATAAAGTTATGTCCGTAAATGAATGAAGCAGACAACATACCGAATATATTAAACTCAACCAAANAAATAAATAAATAAAAGGTTATAGGGGCATGGTATGAGTGTCCACGAGGTTTGTCCAAGTTTTGAAATTTGAAAATAATTCACCGATTATAGTAATTATTTAAATATCAAAAAATAAATTAAAACGAGTACGGTGAAATACATATTTAATCTTTGAGATTGAGAAGGGATTTATAGTTGATTTTTAAACCGTTTAATCTCAACCTTAAAAAAAAAGATTTTAAAATGTCTCTAAAGTCGAATTGTCATTAGTGTTACAAGTAACGCTAACACTAGAATTTGAGGGACCAAGTGACATTTGCTTCGGTGCTGATTTTAAATGATGTGACGTTTAAGGAAAAAAATTAGGATGACCATTACAACCTGATCTAAGAAAAATCTACAATCTCGTGACCATCATCCTCAGAAAGACAAACGACAATTTGACTCTAAATTCATTTAACAACGATTTAGTAAAAGTCAACAAAACTAGGGTTTTTTTTTATTGTTTCCAATTTTATTAAGAAATCTAGATATTTAACAACTGCTTATATTTCTTATTTCTCGTTTTTTTTAGAAACATTCTCAAAATCGTGTAGAAATTTTGAAAACAACACAAACAAATTTCTTATTTCCATTTCTAATTCCAATTTATTCCAACATGAATAAAAATATTGTTTTATTATTACTACATCTATAGGTGTTTCGGTGATGTAATTCTATTCTTCTTTATAAGTCAAGTAATATCTTACACTCGGGTACCAAAAATATATTTTACCCATGATCATGGGTGGTATTTGTGAGAGGGGGAAAATATTGGGCATAAGATAATAATAAGCGGATGATTAATGCTGAAATCCAAGCAGTTGGTACGCTACCAGACACCTCACGTGGAAAGATTCACTTTTGGCAATGAGTTGGTATTTGGTAAACCCGATCCCATCCAAAATCCTAATCCAATTTTCACCCTCCCTATTTTATTTTATCTATATTTATTATTATTAATTAAAATAATAAAAATAAAAAGAAATTCAACCTTTGAGAGATCTGGTACAGGTAGCTGGATAGCCTTATTGAGGACTCTTCTATGGTATCCGATGCGCCAAATACGCACCGTTTTGACGGCGCTTCATTTCTCCACGCGCTTGTTGTGGCAAAATTTACTGACTTCTTCGAACGTGTCTCTCTATAAATTATTGTCTTATTTCCCTTCTTAGTTTATGAATAAATATTTTGAAAAGAGTGTTATTTCCCTCAATTGTCTAAATTTATTTATTTAACAAATGATTAGAGAACAATTTTCAACTTTTTTTTTAATTATTCGACAAGTCAAATTCAAGCTTAAAATTTTAATTTCGTCAAATTAAATTCTTAACTCTACTAACTAGTAAGTATTTGTTCATGGATATTTCTGATTGATGTGAAATTCTCTCCTAGTGTAATTAATTAGTTGGACGGCAACAATTTTTTAAAAATATTTAATTATTTTTGTGGTTGTATTGGTTGATTTATTTTATTATGGTTTTGGGTGTTATGTGCTTGTTCTAATTCAATTATGTAGTTGATTTTGAGTGTATTTGGTAGTCGGTAGATTTAATTAGGATCTTTATAATTGGATTTGTATGGGTTTGTTGACTATATTTTAAACAATAATTTGTTTTTTTAAAAAAATTATTTTTTGTTTTGAAGATCAGTATATTAATTTCACCAATTAATATTCAAGGACTACACGACCAATTATTAAAAACTTTTTAGCAAATTTGATTAAAAATTAAGTAAAGTTATTGTTGGAGGGAAGAATACAACATTACACGTGGACCGAACAATTCAACTCGATATCACATGAAACAGTCAACACAGCCAATGGAGAAGACCAATCTGCACATAGAACCGAGCTGGAGACCATAACTTGAGGAATTAGCCTAAGTTTTACAAAGCCGATTTGAGGACTCTGACCTCAGGTCCGACAACCGACCTGAAGATCCGATAACCATAACAAGTGGCCAAAACTGTTCCAACGACCTTGTCCCCCTCCCCAATACTTGTAAGAGGGACACTCCACCTCTTCGCTCAGGTACGTAATTAATTCTGCTCTGAATACGGCTTATCATAGCTCGCACCTCTTCTAACTTGAGTGTCATAATATAATTGTTCTTCTTCGCAGGTCTCTCTTGCTCGTGCTTATTGCCACGTGGCCAACCTTCGATAGTTCGACAGAATCCTCCATCAACGATTAGAGATTTGCAAGCAAGTAATTAAAAAAAAAGTAGTAATGATAATCTCATCCTCTTTAATAAATTTAAAACTCGAAATTGTACAACCAAAATGATCGAAATTCAAACCATATGATTATTAATATTCGAGAGAATATTATAATTCTACGAGACTTTTAATACAAAAGTTTGTCTGGATCGATGTTGTTCTTTTGCTTCTCATGCATCCAATCTCAGGAACACAAATTCAAATAATAAAATAATATCACGATTCGGCATTTGCCACGTCAGATAGATATATTCATGCCATGTTTAAGCAACATTATGCTTGGTTTGAAGTTTGAACAGCTAGCTTCCTTCTTTTGCATGTGCAATCATATGAGTATGTCACGAGAGACATACGAAAACATTTAGGCAGAGGAATAGGGGGTCGTATATGGGATTGCTTTTGCAGGGTACCCAAAGTAATTGTGCGAAAATTTGAGCTAAAATTGATTATTTAATAATTTTATAAATCATACTTTCTAAATTAGCCTTTTTAGAAATCTATGGTCTCCTCTCACAAAATTAAAAAAATTACAGTTGTACCATTTTCAATATCTTTCTTTTTACGTCTGTTTGTCTCATATATCTTTTTTCATTTATATTTTAATTGCAATGAAATTTTGATGGGTTTTATTATTGTATCATTCTTAATATCTTTCTTTTCAATTGTATTTGTCTCGTTTTTTTTTTGTTTATATTTAAATTGTAATGAAATTTTGATGGAATTCCATTTTTGTAACGGTGGTTTATGTTTTTTCTTAATTGATTGTCAAATAATTTAGAGTAAATAGAATAATTGGGAATTTAAATCATATAAAACTTTAAATAATTATCTTGAAACAAATTTAGATATTAAATATCAATATAAAAAAACAATTGAAATAATATATCTACTTTGATCTTTATATACTTAGTTTGGCAAGAATTGAAATTTACCAATGCCCCATTCGTTTTTTAAAATTATATATGTTTATTTGTTTACCTTTCTTGAAAATACATTTAAAACCTTAACCAAATTTCAAAAATAAAAAACAAGAATTTGAAAATATTTAAATAAAAAAAGTGTATGCAAATCAAAATACATGAGTGACCAAGGGTAGTATTTACAAGTTTAATTTTAAAAAAGAAAAACGAGATAGTCACTAGATAGGGATTGATGTTGATTTTTCTAAAACCGTACTTASTAGCAATTATTTCGATTATAGTAAAACAAACGAAATTTCATTATTCACCATAAATATAACTCAATATCAATAGTTAAACACTTTACTCTTTCTTTTGAGGTCGGAACTTCGATCTCTCTCCCTACCTTTGATGTGATAAAAAAGATTCCATTGAAGAATGAGAGAATGGACTACACGCGCCGTTGAGAGCGTGGGGGAAGAGAGTGGCTAGTGGTTGGCCTAACGAACTTCTGCAGCAGTGTCCACATGTCTATGTCCAAAAAGCAAGAGAGGCCACGACGCCGAGATCGGGGCAACGCCATTAATTAACCAGATTGCCCCAATCTTTAACATGATACCTCCAACAAGTACTTTTACCTCTCTTAGAATCTTGACACGTGTCTTACCGTTTACTTTCCCCTCTCTCAACCCGTTGTAAATCCAAACCAAATCATTACACGGCAAATTTTTTGTCTTCATTCTGATGTATTTGTAATATTGTTTGGTTTAAATTCTACCACTGTCTTAAAAAAATGTATGAAGGAAATGTGTGATTAATTGTAAATCATGCTATTTCCTCAAAAAAAAAAAAAAAATGTAAAACACGCTATTTTTAAAAAATAATTACAAATATAGTAATCTTTAAAAATTTATAAATTAAAAATTAATAGAGATATTGATTAACGGTCACCTAAACGTAGTTTATCTAGCTAAGACATAAAGTAACATTTCGTGAGATCACATCTTAAAATTCAAATCGCATTTAGGGTCGTTATATATATATATATCGCAATAATTACTTTAAAATAATATTTTAGGTAAATTATGCCAAAATGTCAATTATCCTTTATAAAAGTATGTTAGGTTTTAATTTATAAACTTTACCTAAAAATTAATTTAATTATTATCACAAATTATTTTTTAAATGAATTTAAATTTTTGTTAAGTTATCCAAACAAAATTAACAGTACTAATGGTCGAGAATAAGTTTTTTTTTTTTAAATTTATAAAAGGTTAAAAGATTAAATTAAAATTTTGGAAATTTGAGAACGGAAACAGAATTTAAGACAATATATTTTTATATAAATCGGAAATTCTTTTAATAAATAGTAGTTACACTTATTTATATAAATTAATATTAAAGGAAGAAATTGTACTTTTAGGTGAATAGATAAAGTATTTATTTTTAATATAATTAAAAACATATAGTAATGTTAAACAGCAAGACTGCAATGATACATCAAATCATCACGACAAGCCTAACTTGTTTGATATAAAAATGCCTTCAATAACCTTCTCGTATAGAAATATATTTATTTTTCATGCTACGATTGTATATGAATTTAGTACACAAAATAATGCAACATATTATATATTTTGGCAATATAACAAATATTTATAAAATGAGAAGACTTAAATCAACCTAAGACAATATTCTTGATTTCTCAAGTTACACTGGCTTTTTTTTTTTTAGTTTTTTTCTTTTAGAATAAAATATTGTAGTAGTAAGGATAGACTATATTGATCGAGTTGGCTTATTGTAAAGGAAATATGTTTAAAACATGATGATCACCTACCTAAAATTTAATATCATATAGATTTCTTTGACAATAAAATGTAGTAGAGTAAGTTGATGTGGACATTAACAGATATTGAAAAGAAAAAATGTTGTAGGGCCAAAAATTTGAACTTTTGACCTATTGAAAAGGCTTTTAATGCATTAACATCGAGCTATTGTTTAGATTGACAAGTTATATCTCGAACTTTTTAAAACCTACAAAATTAGCGAACTAATATATAACATAATTAATTATATGTTGTTAAGAAAGTTATTACTATTTTGAACTTGATTTAGATTAATTTACGTGTAACTCACCTGATCCTCTCCATATTTCTACATTGATATAAAATTGCTTCTTGTAAAAATGTGTGGTTACAGATGTTACCATTTTCGATGAGGTAACTCAATTTTTTTTAATATTACACTAGAAATGGAAAGAAGATGAGATCTAAAATATAGAGGTATAAAATGTTTAAGTGATTGATTTAGGTTGGCAATTCAAACATAGCTGCCAACTTTAGCATAACTCTACTAATTAAGACATATGTCTCTTTATATTACTTTTTCTAAGATTAAATGTTCGATCTTCCACCTCTTGCTGGTTGAACTAAAAATGGGATTAATTTAACGGTAATCTTAATGTTATAGGCGATTTAAGAGGAATTAATGCGGGAGACAAAAGGCAAGATTCAATTACTCATCTAAAAAGTGGTTGCAAGTAGTTAAATTGAATGATATGCATGAGAATAGAAAGTTTGTAAATATTGCAGTAAAGCCACTGTACTTAATCTTGTTTACACTTCTATCCCCATCATCAGATTCCTTTCCCCCTCAGCTCGGAGGAATAAAGGGCTCCTCTTTCGCTCCCTTAATTATCTTCTAATGCACGCCTTCTTATAAACTCAATTTTTTTTCTCTTAAAAAAAATAATAAATAATAATAAACTCAATTTTTCTACCCACATAAATACCCTCTCCAAGCCTACACAAACAAACATTATTCATTTTTCAACCAAATTTCTCTCTCTCTCTCTCTCTCTCTCGTTTTCTTTGGCAGCTTCTTCTTCTCGTCTGTAACTATATTTAATCGTATAGCTCTCGGACATGTCCACGGACCTTGATCTCCGGCGGACTCTGTTAGGAATTGTGCGCCGTCCGGCGAGCAAGCTTCAAATTAGTAATCCGCGGCCGTCGACGTCGATGGCGGACGGCGGCGGTGTAGTTGATCAGAAAGAGAGAAGCAGCAGCGATGACGGTGCCGAAGATCAATGCTGCCGCACGCCGACCTCCGTGGAGAACAAGATTCCGGCGCTGCTTCAATGTCCGCCGGCGCCGCGGAAGCGGAAGAGACCTCCGACTTGTAGAAGAAGACTAATGGAGCTTGAATTCGTCGAGATCGTGAGTAGAGAAGAGATCGAACCGTATTTAGCCTCGAGTTTCGAGCACGAAGACAGAGTTAAATCGGCGAAGAGAAGTTTCTGTGAGTGTAAATGATCGATTACACACGAAATCGCCATTGTTACGTTTAACGAGTACTTTTAATTAATTCTTTCTGATCATCTTCTCACTTCAATCCTGAGAGAAATTTGTTGTAATGTACAATTCTCTCCGGATTACAACGACTTATTCCATAGGCAGATGTAAAACGAATCACACGTTTTCAATGTATGTAAGATTTTCCGATAAAACTTGCCTCAAATCTCAGAAAATTCAGATCCGAATCCGATCAAACTATAATTATATCAACACAGAAAACAATTTCCGAATATATTCACGAAATTTTATTTATCTTCAATCGTCGCGTTGTTTCGATTTTGGCTTTAATTTTTTGGATCTCTTGACTTTTGATTTTAGGTTCGATTGAGATGGCGAAGGCGAATTCCGGTTGTTACGTAAAATTTCGATAAGATATTGGCTGATCTGTTTGGTTGTTTTGACATTTTTCGTGTTGAGTGATTGACACGACTTCGGGATCGATAAACTTCCATTTTTTATTTTTGTAATTTTTTTGTTCTCACGATGAGAGAGAAAGAGAAAGAGAGAGAGTGTACTGAATCTGATGGACTAAGAATGAAGAAACGAAGCATTTTTAGAGTATTTAATTAATTAAAAATTGCGAAATATTTACTACAAGTTACTACTTCAAAAAAGAATTTATTTCATTTTACTTTATTTTTTATAAATTTATTTTTTTTGTTTCTCTCTCCTATCTCTTGGATAGAGAGATCCCATCTAGAAAATCTCCTCAAAGGGAAGGTTTGGACTGAAGGATGTTAAAAAGAGCCTTCTCTACAACCAACGACGATGTCTTCTCGTAATTAATTGAAGTGAAATATTTAATAACTAATTATTTACTGAAAATAAGACCGTATTTGAAATAGTATATTTCTTTTTTTAATCGCAATAATTTTTGCTTAAGTGAAAGATTTTTGACGTCTTATTCGTTGATTTTGTTCAAATTGGCTCCTTTATACTAGTTTAACTTATGGTTTTATTTTAAAAGTGTTTATAGTTCGATTAAATTAATTTATCTTGAAATGTTAAATAGTTTCTTATCTACCATGTTCAATTATATTATTCAAGTAAAATTTAAATATTGATAACCGTTTAGAGATATAGGGAGAATTTAACTAAACAATAAGAATCTAATCAAAATTTGAAACTATTAACATTTAGTCAATGAAATTAAGCTTAGGGACTGAAATGATAATTTATATTATAAATAAAAAACAAAAGAGAATATTTATAGTAGGTTGTAAAATCTCTCCCCTCTATATGACTTTGAAATTTTCCTTTTTTTWATTTATTAAAATTGGTAAAAACCAGTCAAAATTACAGTGGGGGAGGAAAGGGAAAAATATAATCCTGAAAAAATATATATATATTTTCTAATATCTAGAATAATGGATTTTTGAGAGAGCTGAATAAAAAGAAAAAGAAAATAGGACGTATTCGTGTATTCTTTTTCAACCAAAGGAATTTATTTTTTTGGAAGAAAAAAGAAAAAGAAAACAAAAGACAGGACTCTCGTTGTCCTGCTCCGCTCCGGACGATCGAACTCTGACATCCACCTAAGCGGTCGTCGTTTTGTGAGTATTTCATTTTAACAAGCTAGTAGAAAAGGAAAATAGTAACAAAATTCACGTAAGTATATTTTTCAAAAAAAAAAAAATATATATATATATATGTATATGTGTATGTAAAGTTAAATAGGAGTGGAGAGTGAATGTATAATACTTTAATTTGACATTTTTTAAATATTTTTTTGATATATTATTATTATTATTATTTAGTACAATATGTGGAGTTAGAGATTCGAAATCAAAATTTCTTAGTTGAAAATATGTGTTTTATAATTATATTTCAAGTTAGTGATATATTATTATTTTATTAAGATTAAAAATTAAAGAAATAGTGTTGTAATTGCCATATGTGGAATGTGAATGCGACACTTGCTTCTTCAGTATTTTAGAGAGAGAATGGGAATAACAATATCATTCGATTTATAATCATAATTAATTTTTAGATGATTTTCCATTTCATAATTACAATAATCCATTCAATGGGGTAAATCACCACTATAAACTTAGTTTAATGATAATTGACATTTGTTTCTAATCCAGATGTCATGAATTCGAATTTCCCACTTGTTGTATTAAAAAAAAGTAATCTCGTAAAATCAATGGCTTTCCAAATCCTCTCCAAGATTAAAAACTCCCCATTCCATCTTTGAGATAAAAAAGTGTTCCCAAATAAATTTTGAATTTACTAGAACTGTTTCTTATATCAAATTATTTCTTGTATTTAAGAAAATTTTTAAGTAACATTAATCATCAATGACGGCATTGAATTGAATAAGTTAAATAAACAAATTTAGAAAAATTAAGTACAATTATTAATTATGTGAATCATTACAATAATTTCTTTAGTTCAATAATTAATTAGGGTGGGATGGGACCATTCATCTTAAAAATAATCTTAAAAATAATATATATAGATATTTTATCCTATTATTCTTATTATTTTTAGTACAGCATGTGGGGTGGAAGATTGAACTAACAACTTCATGTTGGAAGTATGTGTTAATTATCGCTGAATTATTTTTATCTTATTGAAGTATGTTCGAATTGACAGAATCGTGCATGACACAACTAAATCTTACTCTCAAATTATGTGAATATTTTTTTATCCATGAGTTTCAACCAAAAGGAAAAAAAAAATCACTATTTTTTGTTGCTCTTTTTAAAAATAAATATATACTAATAATTTAGACCCAATTTAAAAATTATTTTGTTTTTTAAATAAACTTATAAATACTACCATCACATTTATGTTTGTTTAATTTATTATATATACCTTTTAAAAACTTTTTAAAAATCTAAACTAAGTTTTAAAAACTTGTATATATTCTTTATGCTTAGTTAAGCATTCAAATGTATTCTTAAGCAAAGTAAAAAATATATTAAAAAAATTGACTAGCAAATATAATTTTAAAAATAAAAAACTAAGAGCAAAATTGTTATAAAAACGAAAGTCTAATTTTTTTCAAAATTTTCAAAATTCTATCCTCCATTTTTTCGTCTCTAAAAAAATCAAGAGAAACTTTATTTCCAACCTTATTCGAAAGGTAAGTTTAATTCTCACCTTGTAAGAACACAAGAAAATCTCGAATTCGTGGAAATTTTTGCCTACCAAGTATATTTAAAAAAATTTGTGAAATCATTCCTCCAATGAAAAAACATACAAATTGAAGATAGAACAACAATGACTATTTTTTTTTTCCATTCAAATAAAATGATATTTTGGGTCTAAACAATAATAAATTTGGGTAAAGAAAATAGAAAGAAATAATTATTTCGTAGGTAGGTACGATATGTAACATACAAGCTTGGGGCAATGGGCATAATAATTAAAATTGGAATAATTAAAAAAAATGGAAAAGTTTGGGCAGTCAATAGCTTGATTTTGACGTGTGAGAACTGAGAGAGGATAATGAGTTAGCGTAAATGAAGAGGAATTAGACTGAAATAGTAAACAAAATCGTAGAGAAGATTAAAAAGGTTAATTAATTATTATATATATATATATATTTGTCTTTTTGGGTGTGTACTGTTTCGTTGAAAGTAAGTAATAATAACAAACTGAAACTGTTATATTGGAGAAAGAAACATAAGAAAAGGATTTGTTTGGTGTAAAGAGTTACGCTCCATGCAAAATAGTGAGCTTGAAGTGATTCTCAAGTCGGCCTCGCCAATGAGAATTTTTTTTTTCTTTTCTTTTTTATAAAGTCACAACTCAAAAAAGACAGATTTGGATGATTAATTCCCCATTAAATTCTTTTGTTGTGTCCTTGAACTTTCAACTTAAAAAAATTAGTTGGTACTTAAATTTGATGAGAACGTAGGAACATAAAATATTAATGTGAACAAATCTTTCTAGTAATTAAGAAACTAAAGGAAACTCTTAAATTAATGAATAAACATTTTAGAAAAGAAATTCCTATTGGTACATGTTTTGTAAACGATTTTTTAATTTTTCATCAATTAATTTTTGTTGTTATATATTGTACATTTTCGACATCTAAGTCTTTAGTAGATATTTTATTCCCATAAGATCGAGGTGAATTAAACCATTCGAGCAAAGTAGTCGGCTTGGACCACCCGAACAGAGGTGATCAAGAGCCAACTTGAGCCAGTTCGACGTGTGATAACCCCACGATTCACTCAGTGTGCCAAAATAAAGAGAGGAGACTTCTCCCATAAATAGGAAGAGGGTCTTGCCACACAAGGTATGTACATTTTAATATCCTATGCTTTGCTACCTAACTTAACTCATTGTATGACTTAAGCATTTAGAGCGTGTTCTAATTATTAGCATCACACTATCGTGCAGATCTTATTCCGTGTGCAGGTGTTCGTTCGGAACTTATGTCATTGCAATCTAGATGATATATGTCTAAATCTCACTTCCCATTCCAACAACTAAATTAACACATAAATAGTTAGAATTGATGACCTTTTGAGTTCAAGTCTCCTATTTCAGTTCAAGATCATTACCATGATCTTCCGATTAATGGACGAGAAAAGAAATTCACTTCTATAATTATAGTT